>JADRCD010234922.1:0-40301 GCA_019843815.1 Montemys delectorum
ATATATATAATTGGCTATGGTCCAGACAAGGAGAAAATATTCAGGAAATCAGGAAAGTATATTGAAATCCTTATATTTTCACCAGTTAGATTATGAACCTTATTATGACAAATGGTGGTGTGTATTTTAATCAAAACAGCTGTTAATAAAATAAAGCATAGCTGGGCAGTGGTGGCACATGCCGTTAATCCCAGCACTTGGGAGGCAGAGGCAGGCGGATTTCTGAGTTGGAGGCCAGCCTGGTCTACAGAGTGAGTTCTAGGACAGCCAGGGCTACACAGAGAAACCCTGTCTCGAAAAACCAAAATAAATAAATAAATAACATAACATAACATAATGAAGAGCAGGATAAACAAACACTTTTCTTGCCATTACAGAAAATATTGAAAGAAGAACCACAAAATTAGAAACATGTAAGAACAAAGGGGAAAATGATACATATAAATCAAATTACCTTTAGTCAGTGCATTAAATGGAAACATTTTAACCATGGTCAGAGGAAGAGGCAACCGAGTTTCCTTCAAGGACCCGGCCCCAAGAGCCTAGCTATACCCCAATAGATGGTTCCACACCCATGCACAGATGAGCAGCACTAAATGGACCCAGCAAGAATTAGAGAGAGGAGAGGGAAGGGTGGGGAAGAGAGCAAGGGCAGGGGCGGGGGCAAGGGCGAGGGCAAGGGCTGGACCCTATGAGATAGTTTAGTGGCTAAAGGCAGTGCCTGCCAAACTGGAGGCACTGGGTTGGTTCCTAGGGACCCACATAGTGAAAGGAGAGAACTGACTCCAGGACATTATCCTCTGACTTCCGCAATGCCATGGCTTGCTCCCTGTGCCACACAAGTAAGTAAATGTAATAAATCTTTGAAAGTTAGGGAGAGAGGGAGAATGTAAATGAAGTCGGGAGGTGGAAGTGGCTGGAGTCAGGCGAGGAGGCAGGGGAGAGAATGGGAGTGGATTTGATCAAAACACATATGCGTTAAATAAAATATTTTAAAAGGAAATCATTGGATAAGCTGGTTTGTCTGGAAATCGCCCCCATAGTTCATATATTTGAATGTTTAGTTCCTAGTTGGTGATCTCATAAAGAGTTAAAAGGTGTGTCCCAGCTGGAGGAGGTGTGTCCTTGCCAGAGGGGGTGTGTCCTTGCCAGAGGGGGTGTGGCCTTGATAGAGGAAGTGTTTCGCTGGGAAAGTGCTTTGAGGTTTCAAAAGCCGCTTTCAGGCCGGTCTCTGGCTCCTTGCGAATCAGATAAAAGCTCTCAGCTGCACTGGCTGTACTGTCACGCCTGCCTTCCTCCCTCCCGCCTTGATGATGGCGAACTCACCCTCCGGAACCGTAAGCAAGCCCCCAGTTAAAGTACTTTCTGGTATAAGTTGCCTTGGTCTTGGTGTCTGTTCGCAGCAATGTTACAGTAAACAGGGCAGCTGGGAATGTTGCTGTGCATGTAGGATCTCAGTTAACTGGGAAGCTGTGGCAGGAAGAACACACTTGAGCCCTGTAGTTTAAGGTCAGTCTAGGCATTAGCGAGATCCCTTTTCAAAAACAAAAGCAAAAATCAACTGGACACATCTGTACATATAACACCTCTCTAAGACACTGCGAAGGCAGAGAGCTCTTATTGCTGCATAGGAGGTTGACCATGAAGCTGGGCGGTGGTGGTGCACGCCTTTAATCCCAGCACTCGGGAGGCAGAGGCAGGTGGATTTCTGAGTTCGAGGCCAGCCTGGTCTACAGAGTGAGTTTCAGGACCGCCAGGGCTACACAGAGAAACCCTGTCTCAAAAAAAAAAAAAAAAAAAAAACCCAAACCAACCAACCAAACAATAACAAAGATGTTGACTATGCACTGAAAAGGATTAAATAGGACACAGTCCTGAGATTCTAGGCTGGCACTGTCAGCTCCTGAGGCTTCAGGAATAAAGGAATCTCATCACTCACACGGTAAACCCCCTGCCGCAACCCCCAGGGAACTTACCATTTATGGTAGGAGACTTGAGGAAAATGAAAGAAGAAGGCCATAAAGAAATTATAAAATTTGTACATTTGTATACATCTTAGTTATAGTCACACACATTTTAGAAGACAGATACGATGGGTGAAATGAAATTTACAGACAATTTACAAAATTTAATTCAAAATGACTCAAGAATGTGTGAAGAACTTGTAGTAGGTGTTTTTTTTTTTTTTGAAGAACAAGACTGATAAAATGAATATATCTCTCCCTCCCTCCCTGTCCTCCCTCCCCCTTTCTCTGTGTATGTGTGTATTCCCATATGGATGCATTCAAGTGGCTTACAGGCTGTGGTCCATCTAGTCCACAAATGTCTGTTTACCAATGGGAAGCTCAAGAAACCAGTAGTTGTTTTGTCCATGAGGCTGGGCGTCTCAGCTGGTTTTCAGTATGTGCTAGGATCCTGAGAAAGTCGGCTCTAACACCAGTGACTGCAAGGGCTTGTTAGCAAGGTGAGAGCAAACAAGCAAAGAGTGAAAGCTCCCTTCTTCCATGTCCTTTATAGAGATTACCAGAAGAAGGTGTCTCCAGCATTCACGGTGGATCTTCCCACTTCCCTGGGAAGATCTTCCCACTTCCCTGGGAAGATGTGCATTAAAAGTGGGTCTTTCTACTTCAAAGAACTTAATTAAGAAGAAATCCCTCTTAGATTTACCCAACCACTTGAGTTTTAGATATTTTCAGATGTAGTCAAGTTGGCAACCAAGAATAGCCATCACAGAACTCAAGGGAATTTCTCCAAAGACCAGGTATAAGTGTTTAACAAACAAACGCACGAACACGACTCTATCATTAGAGAAATTCACATCAGAATTCACCCTTAAAAAAAAAATAGCCACCGTGGAAAGTAGAGTGTAGGTGAGGTATGGAGGATTCAGAGCCTTGGTTTAGTATTTTAGTGTGTAAGATGGGCACTGTCACGATGAGAATGGTATACCAGTGCCTCAAAATAAAATATAGGCCAGGTGAGGAGGCTGGGCTGGCAAGGAGCTTGCTGACGAAGGACAGATTATTGGAGTCTCATCCTCAGGACCCATATGCTAGAAGAAGAGAATCATCTCTTGCAAGACGTTTTCTGGTCTCCACACATGTGCTATGGCATACACACACACACACACACACACACACACACACACACACACACATCCATGCAGATAGTAAGAAAGCAATGTAATAAAAGGATGAGAAACTAAAATATGAAGCTACAGGTGAGAAAGTAAAATATGAAGCTACCAGGTCGTGTAGTGATTGGGTTTATGGGCACATAAGTGTCTTAGTTGCTTTACTATTACCATTGCCAAATACCTGGCAGAAGCGAAACTTAAGGGAGAGGGGACGCATTTCATCTTCAGGTTCAGGAGAGACGGTTTATCATGGTGGGGAAGACATTGTGGCAGGAAACACGTTCACGGTGACAGGAGCCTGCAGCATGCCTGGCTCACAGCTCCATCAGCCAGAAAGCAGGGAGCTTCAGCCAGAAGTGGGGTCAGTTCTATCAGCCTCAGGTTCCACCTCTGTACATCCTTTGCTTTCTAACAGGCCCCATGTTCAATGTCCCCAGAGAGTTTCACCAGTCTGGGGGGGGGGCGTCATCTCACAACTGAAAACCATCATCATAACTAAAATAGTTGGAACAGGATGCTGGAATGTTCCTCGTTCCGCTTCACTCGTAGAAGCATTACCCAAATAACAAATCAGGGAAGGGCTGATCAGAACAATAAATAGGTTCAGCCAAATATGTTATACCCACCAAATGGAATATTATTCAGCCTTAAAAATCATTATGCTCAGTTAAAGGCCAGGCACAGTGGCTGTATACTTCTGCGAGACAACAGAGCATGGTTGATTGGCAGGGGCTATGGAGAGAGGGAAGAGGGACTTACAGTTAAATGAGTATAGCAAACTGTTCTGGAGAAACGTGGTATATTAGTTATAACTTTTCAGTCGGAGAGAGTTATAAAGTCAGAGAGAACGAAACCTCAAATTTAAGAAAATGGGTCCGTAAGGTCAAGTGATAGGCAATCCTGTGGGGACATTTTCTTAGGTAAATGATTGGTGAGGGCGGGCCCAGCCCATTGTGGATGGTGCCACCCCTGAGCTGGTGGTCCTGGGTTCGATAAGAAAGAAGGCAGAGCAAGCCATGGGGAGCAAGCCAGTAAGCTGCACTCCTCTATGACCTCCGCCTCAGCTCCTGCCTCCGGGTTCCTGACCCGTTTGAGTTCCTGCCCCGACTTCCTTTAATGATGGACAGCAGTGTGGAGGTATGAGCCAGATAAACCCTTTCCTCCCCAAGATGCTGTCGATCATGGTGTTCCATCACAACAATAATGACCCCAGCTTAGACATTCACAGTGCACACATCCAGTTCATTCGACATGCATTCGATGGCTAAGAGGAAACATTTGATGTGCGTTTCATCACAGTAAAATTGTAAAAGCAAGTAAGTCAGCAGAAGGAAGGATAATGGGACTGGAGGGGAGGGGAAGTTATTTAAAGAAGGCCGTAATAGAAACACTAGTCTGTAGAGCAATGTTTGCTTAGGGGCCTGGAGGAAGGAGAGAGAGCCACGTGGCAATGTCTTGGCAGCCAATATTCCAGGCAGAGAGAACCACCTCAAGGGTATGCTTAGCCTTGCTGGGGTCTCCTTGTGAATGTTGTTAACCAAGCTCGTGTGATAGAATACTTGGTCTTAGTTGGTTGGCGCTGTTTCAGAAAGTTATGAAATTATTTAGGGGGTGGGTCCTTGTTGGAGGTGGGTCACAGCAGGGTAGACTGTGAGTGTCTGTAGCCTGGCCCCCTACCTTAGGTCTGTTTCCTATCCCTGATTGTACGTACAATATGGCAGTTGCCTCCTACGCCTGCCGCCATGCCTTCCCTGTGTGATGGACTCTAACTTCCGGAGTTGTAAGCCAAAAAAAAATACACCCTTCCTCTCTTGAGTTACTTCTTGTCGAGTGTTTGGACAGGGCAATCAGAGGGTAGCCTCATTGGGGACCAGCAAGATATGGTGAGTGGAAAAATGGGAGAGGAGACCCGTGAGGGATCCGGCCTTGAAGTACACTGTAGGAGTTTGGCACTGACTTCGATGAGCTTAGAAGTTTTGAGCAAAGGAGGCAAGTGTTTATCATGCTCTCTTGTCCTCTTCTGGTGCCTGAAGGGAAGGAGCCCGGAGCCCGGAAAGCTGGAAACCCACCGTTCGATTAGGAGGCTGTGGCAATCACTCAGGAAGCCGTAACAGTGGGTCAAATGTGGGTTATGGTAGTGTCTATACTGAAGTGGTCCTGGGATGCTGTGACTACAGACAAGTGGATTTGCTTGCTGATGGAGTGGATCTATTTGAAAGAGAGGGATACAGGATGAGTTCAACGTTTTGGAAGAGTTGGAATTGATTATAAAGCGAACATATTTAAGAGAGCAATGCATTAGCCTAAGACTAGTGGGGAAGGCACGGTGGCAGGCATATGAGGCAATTGTCGTATTGTATAGACAATCAGGAATAGACATAGATAAGACGCTATGAAAACTGACTGAAGGTCCGGATGGGATAGGTCAGCAGAATGGGAGAACTTGAAAACAAAGAACAGAACCAATAAAACACATTATCCTGTTTTGTCTGAATGTGCAATGTCCCCCACAGACTCACGTATTCAACCTCGGTGCTCAGACCGTAGAACTGTTTGGGACGTTCTAGAAACCATTGGAGGCTGAGCCTATGGAGACTTAGTAAAGCCAGGGAGGGACCTTTGAAGGTTATGCCAGGTCCTCAGTCCCCTTGATGGCCTAGAGGAGAGCATCATCTTCCTCTGCCTGCTCCCTCCACCATGTCACCGTAGGCCCAGAATCAGCTGAGCCAAGATGGCTGGACTCAGATGTCTGAAACCGTGAGCCAAAATAAATGATTCTCCCGTCTACGCTATCTCAGGCATTCTGATCACAGCTGTACAAAAATAAGTAGCACAAGTATTTAGGTTTTTGATTCAGCACAATTGGTGACCGTGCCCGTGTTTGTCTTTGCTCCAAACACACTGTAGTAACCAAGGAAACGATGAGTGGAGTGCGCCCGATTTTTCATGGCAGCCTGAACCATGCATTTCAAATCTCTTGACCCTGAGGATGGAGGCGCCATGTTTCCCAGGTCCGCGCATGGCGCTTCGTCTCCACCAGGTGGCAGCACTGAAGTTCAGAGGCTTTCTGTGCAGTCTCCAGGCTTAATGAGTATAAATGAGTAAAGCTTCAGGGACCTTCAGACTTCTAGTCTCCCTTTATCCCCCACTTCCCCGCTGTAGGCACCCCCACCTTTCCCAACAGCCTAACGAAGCTTTTTGACGATATAATCTCTGGCTACATTATTCACTGGGCATATCCAGGCCCAGGAAGCCATTTCCTGGAGACCACTTTTTAAAAATCGGTGTTCATTAGCTCCACTAATACATTCTCGTGGAAACCACACTTTAATAAATTTCATAGTGCATGACCAGCGGACTTCATGAATATTAGTCACTCCAAGCACGTTTTGTTTATTCAGCTTCTCGCTCCTCTCCTCCCTTGCCTGACTCCAGACTTCTCCATCTGTGGAATGATAATAACAAAGCGGGAGAGCTGGCTGGCCACCGAAGACTGGAAGCAAGGAGTAAAAGGAGCTTTCTGAGCTCACACCTGTTTTAAGATTTGTTATCCTTAAAACGAAAAGCTGTGGGGATTCACTGGGCTCTTTCCTTGTGGCTCCCAGTGGACCTCGCTGTAAACCACAGGGAGGAGTGGGGGCCTTCAGAGCACTTAAAAGTACTTATGTCAAATCCATCCCATTCTTCCGGTCTCCGTTCCTCGGGCCAGCCACCATTCCCAGGGGCTGGAGCACATTACAAGGCCCCCACTTCGTATGAATGGGCACAAACAGACTTTTTCACCATTTCTCTGCGTCTACATTTGCAGACACATCCTGTAGGCTGCCTGAAACAGCCTTAATTTCAATTTACTGTCTCCCTGAGGACCTTGCCATTCTGTGGAAAGTGGAAACTCAGTGGTCGGTTCTCCCCCACCTCTCGCCCCCAGCCTCATTCTGTCCTCCTCTTTCAAAGAAAATGTGGAAGGGAGAGCGTTTGCCTGAGATGAACAGAGTGGCGTTCTGATGCATCTAACAGGGCCTGTGATCTTTTATGTTGAAAAAATAACGAGCAAGTTAGGCCAGATTACCACATTTGGAAAGTGTTCAAAGTCGGTGTGCAAAACCATGTAGGTTAAGTGGGTCTCCTGGAGTATTCGTACACAGGAGAGCATGAAATTGTACACACAAATTCTACATTTTTTTTGTTTGTTTGTTTTTATTCTTCTGGGGCTAACTCTATCTAACTCCTTGTTACAGAAGTTTCGATGTGTACATGGAAGTTTCAAATGTATACAAAAGCAGAACTGAGCGTAAGAAAAGCTCCTAGGTCATGCCTTCAGCTCTCGTTTGACCCACAATGTTTTGTCTGGTCGTCTTCACACACATAGGCATCTCCTTCTCTGGGAGATTTAGAGGCAAATTAAAAAGGAAAGTCAGAAAACAAACAAAAGTAATAATAAAGGGACAACTTCCCTCCCATTAAGAGTTCTACCCCAGTGGCTGTCTCACACCAGAGAGACCTAGAGCCTGGGAGCTTCTCAATCCACAAGGCTGGAGGTCTTAGTAGCCCCAGTCTGATGCAGGAAGCCTAGCAGGTTCCTGGAGAAGAGTTGGCCCTGCGTGAATGATGGGGCCTGGAAACTGTGGCTCTGATATCAGCAACAATACCATCACCAAATCAAGTGAGCCATGTGAGGAAATGCCCAGCAAGCAGGGGGTAGCAGTCTTCCATCCTTTCTACCTGGGATGCTACCAGAAGGTGTCATCCACATTCGAGGTGGGTCTTCTCATATCAAGTAAGGCCACCAAGACAGTTCCTCAACTGAGGCTCCCTGATCAAGTGATTCTAAACTGTGGCTGGCTGACATTCAAACCAATCATTACTTCTAGGTTCCCAAAGATATTCCCCAAGAGTCCCTTGATTTTTTTTACTCTTTAGCAGAAAACCACGAAGTATTGACACAGCAATGCATTGGGACAGCATGCACAGACTACACACATGCAGACATCATACACAGACTACACACAATGCAGACAGCATGCACAGACTATACACAATGCAGGCAGCATGCACAGACTACACACATGCAGACAGCATGCACAGACTACACACATGCAGACAGTATGCACAGACTACACACACACAGACAGCATGCACAGACTATACATGATGCAAGCAGCATGCACAGACTACACACAATACAGGCAAACATTGCACAAAACCATGACTATGAGAGTGTAATAAGCGCTATTTAAAAATATATTTGATTTTATTTTTGCTTCATTAAAAAAATTCAAATCATGCCATTTTGAACCTGGACACTGAACTTTATTACCACAGGGGGTCATGGCCCTCAGAGGGAACCACTAACCTTTGGAAGGACTCCACCTCTGGTATGATAGGGAAAGGGGCTGTGTCTTTGACATCAGGATGGAAGAAATGATCTAGGTGGGTTTTTTTTTTTTTTTTAAGCTAAAAGCAGTGTCAAGGTCCCTCTGTTCATATATTGTTTTCTGTATGAAAGTACTAGTAAGCAAAATAGAGAAAGACGATGAAGACAGAAAACAAATCCTTGGCATGTTTGAATTTTTACATTTTTAGGGACTAAAGCCTCTTAACTGGCCTACATACTATGTGGTATTTCATTTATCTCATACAATTCTTGAAATAATAAGGCAAAATAGGCCTTATCATTTATATGCCATATGAGGATTTGAGGAAACTTGAGTTCATGGGCTGGGGTGAGAGCTCAGTTCTCAAAGTGTTTGCCTTACAAACATGAGGACATGAGTTAGAGCCCCTAGAAATCCACCTTTACAAAGTAACACCCAAGTGATGGCTGCACCAGAGAGATGGAAACAGGGGGATCACCGGGACTCACCTGCCAGCCAGCTTGGTAAGCCCAGGCCAGTGAGAGACCCAATCCCACAAAACTAGGTGGACAGAGACTAAGGGATGAGCTATCCTCTGACTTCTATATGTTCATGCACACACTGAGATGCGCATTAGCATGCATATGGACACACGCACGCACACACACACACACACACACACACACACACACACAGGCACACACACACCAAAACAAAACAAAACAAAACAAAACAAAACAAAACAAAACAAAACAGAAGCCTCTGAAACTCAGGCTCCCAGAGGTTGAATTAGTAAGCGGTACCCTACTATGTTATGTCACCTGGAGTCTGGGGATACAGATGGTGGAGTCAGACAGCCTTCACTCGGCATCTTTGCTATGCTGCTCAATGACACTTTCAGTGAGTAATGACTGAGTAAGTTGAATTGTATAAACACTCAGCACCTAGAAGGTGCTTGCCATATTTAAACACAGAAGACATATGTAAATGTGAGATATTTCAAAATACATAACATCTCTAAGGTGGGTGCATAAGCTAAATAGATGGGCAAACTTATGGAGTTTTATTATTTTCAAATTATCTCTAGGAACATGACAAATATGTCAAATTCAAAGGCATTATTTACATCTTTAAACCTACAGCCTTTCAGCATCACTCAAATGCTTGCTTTGTACATAAGTGACAACGGAGGTGTGGCCAGAGCCCCATAGATATTGGGGAATTTAGCAAAGCCTGACAAACAATGGGGAAACCTTATAGAAGGAACCATAACTCTGAGCATTCTCTTGTCTCACCAGAACCAGGTTCCTTTATGAGACTCAGAAGCACGGTAGTTTGCAGTCTGTTTCTGAGGACAATTCCGCTCTGACCATGGCATCTAGGAAAATCAAATATGGCGTTTATCATGGGTGCTCTAAGATCAGTTCTGCCTCTTTCCTGCTGTGAGGTCTTGGACTATGTTCTTAAGTTCTTCTTGCTTCTGTTCTTATTTACACAATGGGGGCTCCTGATGTTGGTCATGGGATGAGCAAAATGACTTTAATATAGTCACAGATAGAAAGTTTCTAGAGCAGCACAGAATGAAAGTGGTTTTGACTTGTGTTCATTGTTGATGAACTATTTATTGTAGTGAGCTCATATAAAAGACACAAGAACCTTATATTTTATTTACAAGCTGTAAGCCTAGATTGGGCAGATTCTGAGCTATTCTAACCTATATCCAAACCATAAACCCTGTGTTACTTGTAGTTTGAGTCTCATCCAGCTCGCTCTGTTCCATGTGTCTTCAAGACAAACTTCTATTGGTCACATGCTCACGGTGACCTCCTCCCTTCTTCCGTCTTCTCTCCCATGGTCTCTTCGAGCCCTCTCACTGGATTCTCGGGGGAACCCTCTTTCTCTCTCTACTGCCCAGTCACAGACTCTAGCCTTTTATTAACCAATGGCTTTAAATCTGTGAGCAAGGTTTACACAACCAAGGTCGGCGTATGTGAGGATGCCCTCATCTGGACGGCAATGGGATCTTGGGGCTCACAATGTAGCATTTGTATGCATAGCAACAGACCCACCCCCAGCACTTCATGGTGTCTTATGTTAGTTCAATGTTCATCCTTTGGTATGGCCAGCTCTGATGCCACAATGGTGCTCGCCAGACTGCTGAGCTGCACAGCCTCTAGGAAGGGAGGAGCTGTGTGTACTGCACTGGGAAATGATCCTGGAGAGTGCGGTGATGAAGACAGTGCGGGTAGACCCGTCGTAGCGTGTTCTGAGCAGCAGACCTCCTTTGTGTCCTTGCAAGAAAGTGCTGCACCTGTTTAGATTATAATTTTGTTGTTTGTTGTTTGTTTGTTTGAGACAGGGTCTCTCTATGTACACAGGTCTGGCTGTCCTAAAACTTGCTATGGAGACTATGTTGGCCTTGAAGCTGTAGATACCCACGAGCCTGCCTCTCTTTCCTGAGTGCTGAGATTAAAGGCATGTGCCACCATACCTGTCACTAGACTATATTTTTTTAGGGCTTCCATTTGTTTGTATTATACTCTTATACTAGCTACTTTTCTCATTGTTGTGATGAAACACCCAATAAGAAGCAATCTAGAGAAGGAAAGAAGGAGGGCTTATTCTAGTTTGCAATTCATGAGGATTTATTCCACCAAGTCAAGGAAGTCACGGTGGCAGAATGAACAGCCAGCTAGCTGGTCATATTGCTTTTGCAGTTAGCAAGAGTAGAGAAAAGGAAGTTAGATGAGGGTACAGAATCTCAAGGTTTGCCCTGCCCTTCTGCAGTGACCCACCTCCTTCTGCAAGGTTTTATCTCTTGTAGATACTAAAATCTTTCCAAACACAGCCATCAGCTGGGGCTAATGTAAGTATTCAAATACATGAGCCTACAAAGGACACCCCATATGCCAAGCACAATGATTTTTATTTTAAGATTTAAATATTTATTACAAATTAAAAGTCCTTTGGAAGTAAATGGATCAAGTAAAAATTAAGATTGATTATTTGTATGGATAGTAAGATAGATGCTTAGATAGATGATAGATGAATAGATAGATGACAGATGTAAATAGATGGTGTAGATAGAGATAGATAGATAATATAAAGAGACAGATAACAGGTAGATAGGTACATAGAGAGATAGAGAGAGATGACAGATGTAGATAGAAAGATGATAGATAGATAGATAGATAGATAGATAGATAGATAGATAGATAGATAACACACAGAGAGAAAGAGAGACAGACAGACAGGCAGACAGGCAGACAGACAGACAGACAGACAGACAGAAGTATTTACTCTTGGATATGTACATACTTCGAGTCTTCTTCTGGAATATTTCTCTTTATGTTTCTCATTTATGTGATAACGGGAGCACAAATCTCAGGGCACAAAGATCACTCACACTGTGGACTGGTCCAGGGAGAACTTCTGCTTCTGTGCTCAAAGTGGAAGGTGAGGTACATTTTACCCATCATCACCTGCATCTTTACACAACTGCAGGGGCTGGTGAGGGATGAAGAAGAAAGGAAAAACACAGGGACACGTGGATGTAGAAAAGCTGGGACCGGATGGACTAGCTTTTCTAATGAAGAAGCCTCAGCACCTTGCAAGCTCAGCATGTTTATTCTATAGAGTTGAAGAGAGAGTTGACGCCATTGCATGCAACTGGACGAGGAGGCAGGGCATATGCTGCCCAACTAAGTCCAGGAGGCCAGCTTTGCCGATTTCAGTAGGAGCCATCTCCATAGGGAAGCAGTCTTCAGGCTGTCAAAATACACGGGGAGAAAGCAAGGGTGGGCACTTGCTGTGTACACTATCAACATCTATACTCCAGAGGAAGGAGTTGCCATCCTTCTGAGCCTCACCCAGAGAAAGCTTTGCCAATCCTATGGGTCTGAGGCATGAGGTCCTTGACATGCCAACATTACGCATTCATTCAGGACTTCACAAGCTTCACATACACAGTGAGTTATTCTTGTCACACTCCTTGTTTATGTTTAATTGTGTGTGTGTGTATATACATGTGTGTATAGGTGTACGCACATGGGGAGGTTAGAAGGGGTGTCAGACCCCCTGGAGCTAGAATTACAGGTGGTTGTGAGCTGCCTGATGTCGGTGCTGGGCAGCCATCTTGAATCCTTTGACAGAGCAGTAAGGGCTCTGAACTGCTGAACCTTCTCCCTGCCCCATCGCTGGCCTCCTGTGCTGCACAACCTTGCCCTGTTAGATGATAAAAAAGATACACCTTCACTTAACCCAACAAAAATTCTACGAAGCCCAAGATATTCTCCTATGCGGCAGGCCTCACATCTGTGCCGCTGGCCAACACCAATTTCTCCCAGTCTCTGCCATGTTGCCTTTTCAGAGATGGAATATGGTGGCTTGCAGCTTTCTGTGCCTGGCTAAACAGAGGACACTTGAAGGTCACCCATGTGGTGTAGGTCAGAGTTTTCATTCTGGTAGTTTTGAGCCGTGTTTTCTTCTGTGAGTGAACTAGAAGTGTTTCAACGTTTTCCAGTAAAGAGTCGATTTATTGTTGTTGTTTATTTTTTCCAGTAGTGAGTAAGTCTGTTGTAACACTCATGCCAAAAAGAAAAGAAATGACCAGACAACCAGACGGATGCTAATTTTGGTCATTCCTTTTGAAAATTCTGATTGAAGACTTCTACCCACATTTCCTTTCCTTTCTCACAAGAAAGAATCATTTCCAAGCCTTGCACAGCCTTTTCTCTCTCTCGGTCTACGAGGACCTTTGACTGAGGGAGCAATATTTAGAATGGCCAATCCTGACCCCATTAGTCCAGTCCTCACATGGAAAAATCTGTCTTCAAATTCTTGCTGACTCAAAATTGAAAGCTGTGTTTACTTGCGAAGTTAATAAAGCTCCCGAAGGAGAGCCAAATATCCAGATGTTTCCATCCTCTTTTTTTTTTTATTAAAAAAAAATGACTCTTTATCTTCCTCTGAAGATGTGTATCTGGTTACCCTGCATTCAGCCATGTAACAAGTCACTGGCTCACTGAAATGTTGGGAATCTTGGCAGTGCACCTCATAGATCATTAGTGATGTAAAAATCTATTCCTGGGGAGAGATGCTAACTCTTCCAAAAATAAAAGACTGTCTGTCACGTGGGAATGAACCACAGGAGTCTAACTACTGAAGGCTTCTTTCACTATAGAGAGCAATAGACCCAGGAGTGCATTTTTTTTTTTTTTGAGGCTCGTTGACATGCATGGGGTTCAGGTAGTTTCAGATATGGGTTAGGTGTAAAGGATTATTTTGTCTACCTGCTGTTTAAGGCTGAAACTGTACCCCCGATAGTGACAGAACTACAGGTCAAAAGGAGGACAATTGTGAAATCCTCCTGGATCGGGACCGGAATAGAGCAACTTCCCCAGCAACTCTGCTCAAACAGCATAGGCCAGGATTTCAACCCGCCACGAAGTCAGGGAAAGGAGAGGGTTCCGCATGGTTGAAGAAGGAGAAGAAAAGGAAGAGGAGAACTATTCCCACTACACTCACTGAGTCGCTGTTCTGCAGGGGCGACGGTGCCCATGTACCCCATTTCTCTCCATCTGAACTGTTGCCTCTTCGTAATTAAAACCTTCTTCCTCTATGAACTAGGGAAACATGCAGGATTTGTGGCTTCATCCCAAATGTCTGGCACATGTATCTGTTGGTCTGTTCCTATAGAAATCAAACATGTTGCTTGCTACCATAATCAGATAAATTTTTAAACCCATTGCCCCGATTATAATATTAAGGGAGAAGTTGGACAGTATTGTCTGAGCACCATTATATACCAGATCTTCACAGAGGTTTAAAAAAAAGATTTATTTATTTATATTAGGAATGTAAGTACTCTATCTGCATGTATTCTTGTATGCCAGAGGAGGGAATTAGATCCCATTACAGATGGTTGTGAGCCACCATGTGGTTGCTGAGAATTGAACTCAGGACCTCTGGAAGAGCATCTAGTGCCCTTAACCACTGAGCCATTCCTCCAGCCCTTGTGGAAGTTGTTTTTTTTTTTTCTTTTTAAGAATCTCAGAATTTTGACTGTACACAATGGAACCATGAACATGGTCCTGGACCAACACGCGTGGAGAAGAGTCTCTTACTGGCTTGTGTCTGTCTGTGTGGAGGGAGGATGGACTCTGCCCATGAACTTCCTGACACACTCCTAGGGAGAGCTTCTATCAGTGGGGGAGCATCCGTGTTTTCAAGACAGGTTGCAGTGACAGAGGGACATCCTTGCACTCCTGGACGAGAGTTGAACAGGTGTGTAAAACATGGCTGCAGAAGTATTTCCAACCCTCTGGACGAGAGTTGAACAGGAGTGTAAAACATGGCTGCAGAAGTATTTCCAACCCTCTTTCACGCGGTTCTGGAACCAACTGTGTTATCTGCGGTTGCCTTTCAGAACAATCCACTAGGGGAAAATTGCTAGTATTGGAGTCTCTGGCTTTTCAGAGGCAAAGGTTCTCCTTGTGGGATTCATACCTTAGCTGAGCATCGAGACTGAGGGGCCAGTAGTTTCTATATAATGTAATACCCGCCATCACTGACACATGTCACCGGAGGAGGTAGTAATGAACCTGGAAGGTTTAATGAGAGCAAGAGGCCAGGTGTCCTGCTCTATCATCCTCTGTGTCTCTCTCCAGAGACAAATTCTCTAAACCTGGAACTGGCGGCCAGGAAGTCCCAACATTTATCCTGTCTCTACCCACTCTCACAGCACTATCGTTGGAGGTATGTACATTTGGCTTTTCATGTGGGTGCCGAGGACTCCATTTTAGGTCCTCATGCTGGTCCAGCAAAGGATCTTACCCACTGTTCCATCTTCTCAACCTTCAAACACTACATGTCAGAGAAGCCAATATGTTGTTTGTCCTCAAACCAAGACTCCTCCCCACCCCATGCATTCTTCTGGCCTTTCCCCATGTATTCCCCCTGTTCCAAAGGCTCCTTCCTTTGTGGATCAATCTCCCAGTTTCTATTTAATCCAACCAACCCCATGGCTTCTTTCCGATGGCTATCATTCTCATTAATTTCCTTGACACATAATTTAAGGTAGTGTTAAAATTTTGGGTTCTAAACTTTAGGGGTAGGGTTAACTCTGAAGACAGGAGGAAGAGATGTGCTCAGACAGGTTGCTCAGGGACTCCACTTAATGAGTCTTAAATGAGTCTTTAAGTGGGTATTTTTAAGGTGTGGTCCTTTATATTCTCTGAGGAATTAAATAATTTCATCAAAGATAAAGGACGTATCACTGGTTAATTGTGCTACCCAGCACATGGTACATCTTTATGGACTAGTTACCTTGTTCGTAGGAAAAGACAATAGAACCTACTTCTCAGAGCACTGTGAGGTTTAAAAGCATAAAGTGATGCTTGCCAAGTCTTGGTGAGAGACTTTAAATACTGTAAGTGTTCCATAAGTGTTACTCATTGTCTTTATGAAGGCCTTCGAGAATGTTTTCAGAGCTGTGTAAGTTCATTCTTCATTGTACCCTGCCTAGACCAAAAACTTTTGCTAACCTTTTTACTCTCTTGACAGCAAACACCATGCGTTTTCCTTCCTCTCAGTAACCTAGCCTAGGGCTAGGGACCTCAAAAGAGGTTAAGCAACACATGCAGGCTGATGGATGGGGACCATGCCTTCAGAGATGAACTATGGGAAACTCCCATGTTTTTTCACATATCCATTCTTAGCATCTACAGCAGAAACCTGTGTATGTCTGTTACTCTCCTCCTGCGATATGACAGGTGAGCAGCCCCCCTTGGCTTGAGGTTGAAATGTATGAAGCAGCAGAAGACATGCTTGTTCACAGGCTTTTCAAAGAATGGCCGGTCCCCTACATTCCCTTTTTAGCCAATCCTGAAACAGCTCTCAATAATTCAACAAATAGGTTCATGCATTTCCCTTTCAAAACAATGATTGTAAAGGTTGTATTGATTTGTTTCACACTTTAAGAAAAACCTAGACCAACCAGTTGCTGCGTAGCCAAGTTCCAAATGGTGATGATCCCCTTATTCTTGGAATGACCCCATCATGAGCTCCCTGAAGTCACTATACATGCCAGACAGTTGAACAAAGCTATCACCTCATCAGGAGCTGGCTGTAGAGAACCCTGTCCTCAACTGCAGCACACCTCCCAAGCAGCTGTGGTAAATACAGCCAACCCAAACAAAGGGGACACTCCAGTGGCCAACTGGCCCACTCCCTTATCCTTGCTTGTCCAACAACTGAAAACATCATACTCACATGTGCCTTGGAGCTACGTGATTCCAGGGGCCAAATGCCACTGCAGAGTTTGTGCCTTCCAGTGTTGGGCTCAGTTCATAACCACTCAAGACTGTAGAGGAGCTGCCATCAAGATAGTCAAGTCTAAACCTGTCTCCAGGTGGGATTAACTTTATGGGAAAAGAATGCAATCTAACGCGACCCAAATAAATTGCACTCCATTTGAAATAGGAAATCAACAGTATTTTAGTCAGTTCACTTGAGAAGTGAATACAAGAAGTATTTATGATAGAAAATGCAAATATAAGTCAGGTATAACCAACTCAGAAAGCCCCATAGGCTCCCACTTCCTCTACTTCAACATAGGTCCATTTTCTAAACGGCATCCCAACTACAATGAAAACACATACACCCATCTAGGCAAGTACCACAAAGACCTCTGTTGCCTGGGGAATTCCTCACAGTCAGGTCTGACTTCTGTCAATTATCCCAGAAGCTAAACTAATTGGACTGATGCTCAGATGAAAGAATGTCTATCTATAAAGACAGGAAAGGCTCCTTCTGTGACCAAAGCCATTAAACCTCAATTAGGAGACAGTTGGAGAAGGTGTGGATGAGTCGGGGGCAATTACAGGGCTTTGCCTGACAGCTCAGTTCCTGAAGCCTAGGCCAAAGCAGGTGACATGGAAATTTGATCCCCTGACAGCTGCAGACAGACCAGGCCAATTTCACTCTGCCAGTCAGACCTCCCCTACCACTGGAAGATTTCTTCAGTCTATGGCCCTTGCAACCTAGTAAGCTAACCTTACTAGGGCTGAGCGCACAGCCACCCAGCTAGGGCTGATGATCAACTATGCTGTTTAGCTTCTATCAATTTGACTCAAACTAGAGTTGCCTGAGAAGAAGGAACCTCACTCAGTAAGGGAGTGATTCCTTAGGATTAGCCTGTGGGCATTTTCTTGATTAATAATTGATGTTGGAAGACTCAGTCCACTGTGGGCGGTACCATCCCTAGTTATACAAGAAAGCAAGCTGAACAAGCCATGAAAGCAATCAAGTAAGCAGTAATTCTTATATGGGTTTTTTTTTTTTTATTTCCTGCCTTGAGTTCCTGCCCCAAATTCCCTAGATGATAGACTCTAATCTGTAAGATGAAATAAAGCTTTTCTCCCTAAGCTGTGATGTAAGGGAGGGCAGGCTTTTGAGATGGTGTTATGTAGCTTTTTTTTTTTTTTAGATGATACAATTCCCCTTTCTCACCCCCAAGAGAAGCAACTTAAATAAACTCACCTGTTGTCTGCTTGGCTTTGGTAATAGCTTTACTTTATTTGGTATTGGTTTCCTCTCTGGGGTGGTAGATGTTTATTTATGTCTAGGGATGATGTCACACAATAGATGGGTTTAAACCAACAGTATGATGAGAAGATTAAAGGAGACTGTCTTAGTTAGGGTTTTATTGCTGTAAAGAGACATCATGACAAAGAGAACTCTTTATAAAGGCAAACATTTAATTGGGGCTGGCTTATTTTCAGAGGTTCAGTCTATTATCATGATTTGGAAGCATGGCAGCATGCAGGTAGACATGGTTTTGGGGGAGCAGAGAGTTCTACAGCTTGATCTGCAGCCAGCCAAGAACAGACTGTCTTCTGCAGGCATCCAGGAGGAGACGCTTTTCCATACTGGGCAGAGCCTGCTCACTAGGAGACCTCAAAGCCCTCCTCCACAGTGACACATTTCCTCCAACAAGGCCACACCTTCTAATAGTGCCACTACCCATGGGCCAAGCATATTCAAACCACCACAGAGACAGAGAGGCAAAGCTGCACCTGCCTTGCTCTCCTTGTAGCCAAAGAGACACTGAAAGTCATGAGCTGAAGGGATTATATAGAGGTGACAGTGCAGTGTCCTAGAACAGTGGTTCATCCCATGTCCACTATCAATGTGTTGTTAATGGCAAGTGTCTGTAAATTGCTGTCGTTTCCCTAAAGTCATCATAAGTAATGGCCTCAATTAAAATTGTTAATAAAATGTCCTAACCATAATCAGAAGAAAAATATCTAAAAATACTTGTCGTAGAATGGATGCAATATGTAAACATGCAAATGAAAATTCCATTAGCAAGTAAAACAGAGTGTCCAATGCGGGCCAGTGGCATCGCCCAGTGTGATCTTGATAGCTGTAATCGGATAGGTTTGCTGATATAAAGCTAGCTTTATCCACTTAGATAGTTTACTTTATTTACTTTCGGCTCCTCAGATTGGAGTGGTAATGCTGTGAACATTTTGGGAAGCTTGTCAAATATGGAGACGTTCACTGCTAAGCCTCTTCTGTCTATGACCTTTCAGACTCCCTGACACAGCAGGTTTCCTTGAGTGTGGTGAGTATCACCACTCAGTAGCCACTACCTCTTGGTGCTTGGCATCCATCTGTGACATCCATTTATCTCTCTGGAAACACCTTCCTTTAACCCGCACCACAGTTTCAGAGGGCAGAGAATTTCCTGGAATTCATCTTATAGCTGATCTCAGGGTCTTGCAAACCTTTCACCACCTCTTCTGAGATGTTCCCTGAACTTGGGGCGAGTGAGGCGCTACATTGCTGCTCTTCTGGGGCTAGTCACCTTCACCAGTTGGGAGTCTCTGTGCTAAGACCTCCTGCTGCACTTATAAGGCAAATTCGTATTTATATATTTGTTATTTATTATTTAGGAATATTATAGATCTATACAATATATTTTGATATTTATCCCACATCCACTCCCCCAACTTCTTCCTAATGCTCCCCTAAAACTTCCCTTCATAACTTTATGCCTTTTATTTTGAAACTTTTGAGTCCATTTAGTGTTTCCTGTATGTTCATGGGTGTGGGTCTGTCCACTGGAGCATGGGCAACCTAACAGGAACCAATACCCCTGAAGAAAAATGATCCCTAACATTCAGGAGCCATCAACTGCTGAATATGCCTTCAGGTACGTGTGGCCTCATGTGCTCTCCCACAATCCATCCTGGAATGTTGACTGACTTGATCTTGAACAGACCTTGTGCAGCGACCATGGCTGCTGTGAGGTGATGTATTCAATGGTCCAGAAGACACAAGTTTGCAGATGTTTTAGAGAAATGTCCCCATCTTTAACAATGTGGTCATGTACACACACTGCTGGATCCTGTCAGACACACATGGTAGAGGCGTGGAGCTTCAATCTCTTGAGCACTCGCTTCATTGGGAAAGTTCTTCTGCTGAGCTTAGTTTCCTTGTATGTCTGACCCAATAGCCACCAAAATCTCATCTCTGAGTTCAAAGTTCTGTTTCCCACCTAGGCTTCCCTGATGCATACTGGAGAAACCTAGTGTCGCCATAGAACGCACGCCCTGTTTGTCGGGCTCTTGGAATCTCAGCTAGTCTTTGTAGTTTTATGATTCTTTAATTTGTTCTCTCTCTGCTTCCCTAAAAATGATTATGAATTCTCCCCACTGTTCTTAAACAGTTACTATTGGCTGCTTTCCTTTTTATTGTAATGTTTCTTAGATACATATTTGCATATGCTATATATGCATATATAGAAAGCATATACATATATGCATGGATATGTATGTGTATATATAAACATATGTGAGTATGTATAATATTAAGATTATCTGGGCCTGCCTTTATCTTGGTATGTATGTGTGTGTGTGTGCATGTGTGTGTGGTATTATAATTATTTGTACCTGCCCTTATCTTAGTGTGTGTGTGAAAGTATGTGTGTAGGTATAGATGTATATAATATTCTAATGATCTGTACCTACCCTTACCTTGGTATGTATATATGTATTTATGTATGTATATATGTATGTATGCATCTATGCATGCCTCTGTCTAGCTATCCACCTGTATATGTGTGTGTATGTGTGTTTGTGAGTATGTGTAATATTGTAATTATATGTTCCCGCCCTTAACTTGGGGGGCTGTTTGTGTGTGTGTGTTCGTGTAATATTGTAGTTATCTGTAACTGTCCTTAACTTGCATTAGCAGATGATATGCCACCTTTCCAGTCTGTCCTTTCTATCCCACAGTCTGAATTCATTCCTGAGTGCATGAAATCATCACTGGAATCATTCAGGTTTTTTGTTTGTTTGTTTCATCTAGAACTTTGTAGCATTCCTGGTCAATAGGTTGTTGTGACCTCAGTTGGTAGCAAGCTCTAGCCGCCCTCTGCTTCTTAATGCCTTTTCTTGACTTTAAATCCACACCAGTCACTCACCTATTCATTTTTATCATGGACAAAATCCTTAAAAGAATGACCAATGCTTCTATCCACTTTTCCTTGGTCATAGTTCCTAAAGCCTGATCCTTCTTTCTCTTCCAGTTCAGCATTCCCATTAGAAAGATGACTTTCAGCTTTTGATTTCCACCAGCAATCGTTTTCAGCTGAGGATGTTCTAATCAGGACTCACTGGCCATCTCCCCGCCCTGTGGCTTCTCCTTATGTTCTTGGCTATATTTCTTAGAATCTGTCTTTAGATGATCTTGTGCTTATCACATAAAGCACAATGTCTCCTAGTATTCTGTCCTTCACTTGCTTCAAGTCTGCTCCAAAAGCATATTGCACTGACGCCAGCAGCATCACAGCACGTACAAGTCAATCTCTGGAGCGGGGCTATGTGCCTACAGGTCTCATTCACTGGACTTTCCCCTGGTAGCTAACATTCAGCATTGGCTTGATTGCCCTCCTCTTTTTCATCCCTTTTCTTTTTGGTGTGTGAAATGACACCAACATGTATCTTGCTAAGCAACATGGAGATGTGAGAAGTGTGGTAGACTCCTCTCACCCTCATGTTCTCCTCATGCCAAGGGTCACTAAGTCTGTTGGTACTATCAGCTTGTATCCCTCACCACCACAACTCACATAGACTAACTGAAAGCTTCCTCATCATTTCTCCCTTGGATTTATGGGCTACTCTCCTCAGTGTTTGCCAGTAATTTACAATCCTCATTTGAGTCACAGTAATCTTTCCAAGCCACACATGCATTCATTTAATAAGTCTATCCCCATCTCCTACCTAGAATCCACTAATCCCTACGGTCTGTGAGATAAGATTCACATTCCAAGCTCATATCATTCTGTTCTGCCTTTCCCAGCCAAATAGAAAGACTTTTAATTTCCCAAATGTGCTGTACTTCCTCTCAGCTTTCTGACTCTGTACACACTGTTTGCTTTCCTTAAAGTCTTGGCACTTTTCTTCAACATCTGACTACTAATCTTCATCTTCTAGACATGATGCACATAGCACTCTTCCAGGAATGCTTCAAGTCCCCGTCAAGGTCATTCTATAGATTCTATCATTCCCCAGAGACCTTGATCCACTCCTTGAGAAAGATTAATTGAATTGAGTCTATTTATCATCTGTCTATCTATCTATCTATCTATCTATCTATCTATCTATCTATCTATCTATGTATCTATCTATCTATCTATCTATCTATCTATCTATCTATCTGTATATCTATCTAACTATCTATCATCTATCTTCTATCTATGTATTATCTATTTACCTATCATCAGTTATCTATCTACCTACCATTGCCATCTTTATATAATCTATCATCTATCTACCACCTGTCATTTACATCTATCAATCAGTCATCTATTTGTCTGACTATCATCTGTCTATCATTTACCTACCATTATAATCTTACCTAATCAATATGTCCATCTATATTATCAATTAGTCACCTATAACCCATATACCCTTATTATCTAATGTAATCTAATCTATCTCTCTGTCTATCATCTACCCATCTATCTATGGTATGGCATCTATTTATGGTATTAAATTATTTAGAAGGTACAATCACATGTTATTTGGCATCAGGAAAGTAATAAAGACCAAGAAACACCTCTTATTTAACTGCAGTATAAGACACACAGAGACAGCCAAGAACACAGTGTGCTAAACCTGAACTAGCTCTCTATGAGCCCCAGGGCTTTCTGAGGACCATGAGTATGAGTTGATGTAACTGCTCCCTCTTCTGGTTGCCTCCTCCTTCTCCTCCATGCTCCCATCAGCCAGTCATTTCTATGTGAAAGAAGTCAGAGTGAGTGTGATAAATAATAAAATTGTCTGGGTTGATAAATTTCTGTAGTTTACAGCAATCTAACAACCTGCCTGTTACTGACAGGGAGAGACTATGTGACTGATTAATTGAGTTCATGTGCTCAGCAGGGTTTGTCCAACACTGTGAAATAATCAGATCAGACCCAATAGGGCTAGAGAGGCTAAACCCAGGAAAAAAAGATGACCATATACTGAGCTGTATTTCTAGATTGCTTTTTAATCTGCGCTTGCTCTGTTCCATGAAGGCACTGTGGAAGTTCATAAAAATGTATGCTATTCAACATGGTAAGACAAAATACATTATCAAGGGAATGGAAGCAGAAAGAAATAAGAAAAGGAATCTTACAAATCTGGGTTAAGACTGGTATTTGCAAGTACTAGAAAAAGGCCACGAATTTTATCCTATGCTTCTTAACTGACCAAATAGAGAGGGATCTGGGTTAGTCAAAGTAACTGATTCTCAAAGAACTCTTCCCGTTTGTGTAGATTCTGCTGTGTGATGCGGTGGAGGGGCTTAGGACAAGATCCTTTTTTTGAGACAGGGTTTCTCTGTGGAGCCCTGGCTGTCCTGGAACTCACTCTGTAGACCAGGCTGGCCTCGAACTCAGAAATCTGCCTGCCTCTGCCTCCCAAGTGCTGGGATTAAAGGTGTGCGCCACCACTGCCCGGCAAGGACAAGATTCTCTTAATAGTCGCAACCACAGACAAGTGAGCCTGTCTTATAGCATCCTTTGTGTGTGTGTGTGTGTGGGGGGGTGGGCGGCTGGTGGAGGCAGGGATGCAGAACATGGAGCAAGTCAAAGAAAGTTGGTCTGCAAGCACAGAAGGTCCTGTGGCTTCCACACGCAACCCTCAGAGGATGAAGTCTTTGTTCTGTCAAAAGTGAGATATGTGAATTTGTTACCCTTTCACTCCCTGACTGGGTTGTCTAAAGAGACTGTTAAGTTAGTACTCACCATTCGAATCTCTCAGCTAAAATCTAGAGGGTCTAAGACAATAATAGGCAACATCCACCCAGGTCTTACACTACTCCAGGCAGTGTCCCGAGTACCTACGTGGAGCTTGGTCTCCACAGCTTCATTCCTCACTGTTGTTATTCTCATTTCTGAACTAAGAACCTGAGATCAGAGTTTAATGTACCTAACGTGAAGGAAGGAAGTGAGCTATCAGCTCATGAATGCAGAGGCTCCGTGTATAAACTGTTCTGTTCTATATGATTATGCAACTTTGAGGCAACTGTCTTTGAAAATCCTCCTCACAGTCTCATATTTGAGAACAGGTTCATGCCGGTACAACCTGGTGATAGATCTGGAAAACAGATTTTCTCCATAAGCAATTAAGGCGTGGTTCCTCTGTTTTGCCAAAGGCAGCCTGCTCAAGATTCTCTAACAAAACACAAAGATTTGACAGAACAAATAGACAGTTACCCATGACCGCCTCAAGACAAGTTAATCTTGTGTTTCTGCTAACTGTCTGTGGAGAGGAAAGCCCTTTGCTGCCCCTCCCCTCACCTCATTTATTCAGTTGACTGCTGTTTAATTGGCCCACTGCATGGCCTCTTTGGCTGGTTTGTGTGGCAGACAGCATCTGGTGGGAGATGCAGAGGAAGCTCACCCAGCCTGTCTCCTGTCTCCTCAAATTTTAAAAATAGAGAGTCAAATTCTGGAACAATCCAAGTAGCTAATGGTGAGGAGATAGGACGGAGGTCTCCAGAGCGGCTTGTGTTTCCTATTAAACATGTTGACGCAAGCCGGAGCAATCTTTTGAACCCTGGAGTTTAAATAGAATGGCACATGGCTGGATATGAGGGGCTGGATCTTGCTTATAAATCACGGTAATGACAGTCTGAAGCTGAGCTATCACAGGTTCTTAAGTCTCCAAAGCCAGGCCTGGGTAAGCCATTACAGGTCCCATCTCAGATAGCAGGATTCTATGCTTCGGTGCTTAAGGTACACCTCCTTATAATCCACACCTTGGTCTCTTCCAGATTTTTTTTAAAATATCTTTCCTCCAGGTTCTATGACCTGATCAAGGGTTAAAGAGGATTCCATAACCCATGCCATAATAGAGGATCTAGCATCCTAAGCAAATGGGGCCCGGTGGACCTGCAATTATTGTAGCTTCTCTGGGGGCCCCATCTCATGGCTCCATCCTTACCTCCATAACCCTGGACCAATCCTGGAATCTCCACAGCCTCATTATCACTCTCATCCTTGGTTTTGATATCGAGAAGCCATGGGAAGTGAAGGAGACAACCTCGAGGCATGATTTCGAGGCTAAACCAATCAAACCCAGCCCTTCACATGTTTTTGGACAACGTTCTTTGTAAAGGTTATTTTTGTCATGAGAGTGATTAATGTCACGTGTTGGCCATGGAGAGACTAGTGTACCCCTGTGGGAGGAATTTGGCAGGGAAGTGGAGCAGAGCCCGAGTTAATTTTAGAAGTCTTCAATGTTGCAGGGAGTGACAAGGGAAACTCGGTTCTGCCAAGGATGAACTAACTACCTGAGACCATTAAGCTCCCATAGGAAAGCTTTTGCATCTGGTCTCTCTCCTTCCCTGCTCCTTGTTCATCATATAACAGGAAGCCTGCCTTTTAGCCTGTCCACCCATCTGCATGCTCACTGTGTTCTGCCTTCCTGTTGAGGATGATGAAACAGATAGGCTCCTTCAATGACAGAGAAAGTGAATGAATTACTGGAGTATTTTGATGGTATGTATATGCTTGGCACTATAGGAGGTGTGGCTTTGTTGGAGTAGGTGTGTCACTACAGGTGTGGGCTTAAGACCCTCACCCTAACTGCCTGCATCTAGCAGCCTTCAGATGAAGATGTAGAACTCTTGGGTTCTCCCTGCGCCATACCTACCTAGACGCTGCCATGTTCCTGATAATTGACTGAACCTCTGAACCTGTAAGCCAGCCCCAATTAAAGGATGTTCTTTATAAGACTTACCTTGGCCATGGTGTCTGTTCACAGCAGCAAAACCCTGACTAAGACAAGAATGCTAATTTGATTTCTGTTGCTGTGATAAAATCCTCTGACTAAATGTAGCGTAGGGAGGAGAACGTTTTAGCTTACACCACCAGGTCACAGGGCATCGCTAAAGGAAGTTGGAATAAGTACTCTAGCTGGAACTTGAATCATAAACGATGGAAGGGCACTGCTTGATGGTTTACTTGCAGACTCACGCTCGCTAGCTTTCATACAACAGGCCACGACTACCTGCCTAGGGAATGTTCCTGCCCACAGTGTATCAGACAGTAATCCAAACAATCCTTCACAGACACGCACACTGGTAAATCTGATTTGGGTGGTCTCCCAGTTGAAATTGCCTTCTAAGACAACCCTAGACTCTGGCAAGTTGGTAATCAAAGCTATGACCTGTAGTGATAAATCAGAGTGAACAATGAAAAATTATTTGAGAGCAAATCAACAACATATAAGTATATAACAAAGACAAACATCCGACACTAGAGAGAGAGAGATTTTTAAAAAGGAGAATAGATAGAAAAAAAAAATCTAGGTAGCTTTGGGAAGAGTTGAAAGGGAGTTTCAACCAAAATAAAGACAGATTTCAATGACCAAGGATCGATCAAAGAATAAAAAATAAATTTAGGAAATTAATACAATGGTTGTCTGATTACCAATTTCTGCAAGCGAAAGACAGGGGTCTTATTATACAGTGGGCATAAAGGGACTATGTTAGTGAGACGTAAAGTAATGGGGACATTTTTTTTACAGTGTATAGCAAAAAGATTGGCAGGTCATTTGAAAAGAAACATGCAGGCATGAAATTGGTGATAATATGGCAACCCTAGACTAAAAATAAAATTCTAGGTCATTTTAGCTAAACTTCAAGAAGGGGAGCAGTGGTGGGCATAGGAACTGGCAACACTCTAGTTTTCAAGGAAAAATGTTCGATGTTCTAGCTACGAGAACTAGAAAGTGGGAAATTTAAGGCCGTGTCTCTCAACTTTCCTAATAATATGACCCTTAATACAGTTCCTCATATTGTGGTGACCCCCCCAACCATAAAATTATCTTCATGGCTACTTCATAATTATAAGTTGTAATATGAATATCTATGTTTTCCAGTGGTCTGAGGTGCGGCCCGCGCTATCTTCCCGCCGGCAGGAACACACGGACACACGCACAGGACCCTTCTGCAGCAAACCTTTATTACCATGTGGCGAGGAGAGGGCGAGCCCTGGAGAATGCACTGCTTATATACACCCTGGAGCGGCGTGTTCATCTCTGATTGGCTGTTTGCTCATTACCTCATGAGACGCCTCGGGATAGGCTGTGACTTGGCGCTCTCTGGCCCTAGCGCATGCGCAGATGGGCTGAGACTTGGCGCGCTCTGGCCCTAGGCACATGCGCAGACTACGTGTTACAGGGAGAAGAAACCGGATGCCGGCGCCATCTTGTAATGGAGGCTGCCGGCTTGGGTGCGGCTCTCTTCACTGAGGCGCCCTCCCTCCATGGAAGGGTTGTTCAATGCTTAGAGGGGGGGTCATGATCCACAGGTTGAGAACACTGGTTTAAGTCATTTGAGTTAAAAACCAGAACCTCGGAGAAGAGAGGAAGAGAGAGCTAGAGGGTAAGAAAGTCTTCTGATATCTGACTTCTGTTTTGACAACTTAGCACCCACAGGGCCTTCGGCAGGAGGATGACCCTCACAATGTCTTGTTTTCTTCCCTTGCAATATGGATCCTAAGGTGGTTGTGAAGATTGAGATTCAAAAATCTGCGACAGGTTTGGTGCACTCTAAAGTATTCATGCATGTTAGCTACTAGTTAAGACTGTTAACCAATAGAGAAAATAATAATAAACAACTTTTGCTTATTTTTTCATGATTTATTTCAATTTTTTAAAAAATTAAATTTTATGTGTGTGAGTGCTTTGCCTGCATGTGTGACAAGCACAAAGTGGTGTCCAGAGGAGGGCAATGGGCCCATTGGAACTGTAGTTACAGAGCATTATGAGCTGTCACATGGCTGCTGGGGGTGGGGAGGTCATGCTAAGGTACATTACAAGGGAAGTCAGTGGTCTTAACTGCTGAGCCATCTCTCCAGCCCCTATTTATTTATTTTTGAGTCAGGGTCTTGATGTGTTTCCTGACTGTCTAAACGATCCTTCTGACTCAGGTTTACCAGTACTAGGACTATTTACATGGGCAACTATGCCTGGAAGTAATAAACAACTTCCAATGGCAGAAATGAGTCCAGACAGATCAATACTACAGTAAATGTGAGGGGGTTAAATTTTCACATTCAAACAGACTCCTAAGCTGAATGTTGATACCATGCTAATTCCTGGAGAAGTACCTAAAATAAATGTTACCAAACCATTAGAGATGAATGTACTGGGCAAGTTAAGTGATTAACATTAGGAATAATAAGACCCAAATGAAAACTATTACTTTAATGAACACCAATGAATTGTCAGGCATTACTAGAATGCTTGAATTATGGAACTCGGCAAACACATTTTCTGCCTTTCAGGAACTTAAGTCTAGTGAGAGAAGATAGCGTACTTATGGATGTGTAAGTACAGCTGGCAGTGGTTGGAGAGAAAAGAGAAGAATGGAAACTATTTTGGCAGAGTAGGAGAGGACACTTTTCTAAAAATAACTACCTGAATAGGGTGAGCATGTCAGGTGACTTTTGAGGTGAGGATGGGCAGGAAGGAGAGTCAAGAATACGATATCTCCTCTCTAAATCATGAATAGAAAATAAAGGCTCTGAGTCTATAGCAAGCCACTCAAACAGTACCAGAAAAGGCAAAATCTGCTGCAATTCTAGGAGAAATACATAAATAGGGTGGTGCGTGAGTTACTTCAACATCATCAATGACTAAAAAATACCATCATAGCATAGAAAGTATATTTAAAAGTTGAATTAACAGTGTTGGTTAAATATGCATATATGGCTAGTTAACCAGGAAACAGGAAAAGTCTCCTTTCCTAGCAGATTTCAAGCATGTCTTAAGAATGAGCACTATATTAGCTACAAATGAGACAAATAAACTTATGAATGAAAACCAATAACTAGGGCCTAGAGAGAGATGGCTTATCAGTTATGAGTTCTTCCTGTTTTTCCAGAAGACCCAAATTTTATTCACAACACCCTGACTGGACAGCTTACAAGTACCTGTAACTCCAACTTCATGGAATCTGATGCCTTCTTCTGGCCTCTGTGGGCATTTGTATGTACGTATGGCATTCATGCACACACGTACACATAAATAAAGATAATTTTGACATAAGAGATAAGTAAGTGGATAAGCTTTGACAATCTCAGATCGAGATGCCACCCAGCTAGCTTATTGTCTGTGTTTACAAAAGCAGGCAGGTCTCTGAATTCATTATCCATATTAAATATATATATATATATATTTATATATACTTGCTGTCTTTTCCTAAGTGTTAAGGCGCTAAGGTCATAAAAGGCTAACTAATGGGATAATCAAAGGGAACCTGAGGTAAATGTAAATAAAAGATATGTAAATAAAAGATTAGGCTTTGGTCTGCTAGTGAGAGCTACCAAGAGAAAACTGTTTGGAGGGTGAACACAAACTCTAATTTTTTTAAAGATTTACTTATTTATCTATTTATTTATTTATCTATTTATTTATTTGTTTGTTTGTTTATTTAATGTATATTGCAGCTGTACAGATGGCTGTGAGCCATCATGTGGTTGCTGGGAATTGAACTCAGGACTTCTGCATGCTCTGGCCCTGCTCCTTCTGGCCCAAAGATTTTTTTTTAATTATTATATGTAAGTACACTGTAGCTGTCTTTAGACACACCAGAAGAGGGCGTCAGATCTCATTATGGATGGTTGTGAGCCACTGTGTGGTTGCTGGGAATTGAACTCAGGACGTTTGGAAGAGCAGTCGGTGCTCTTAAGCGCTGAGTCATCTGTGAACACACCTCTTATAGAATGTTCTCTAGCAGCTTTGCTGATTTCAGTAGGAAAACCCATGAGCTATCCAGAGAGCTTTTAGAATTTTTTTTTTTCTAGCACAAGAGAGCTGTCTCGAGCAAAGAGCAGTTTCTGAGCAGAAAATTATTTCCAGCAGACTACAGAGTCAAGAGCTATCTGCAGAGAGCTGTCTAGGGCGTCACCTTGAGCAGACTACAAGGCTGTCTGTCATCTGATACCCCCAACTGACTTTGAGTCGTACTTTGACCAAAGTACTTCCAACACCCCTTCCGCAGGACCCCTGACCAAGCTGAATCTGTTCCTTGGCAGTTTTTTGCTTGTTTGCTTGTCTGGTGTGTGTGTGTGTGTGTGTGTGTGTGTGTGTGTGTGTGTGGTGTTGCATATACATCTCAGTGTATATGTGGGTGTCATGGTCTGAGTGAGATATGCTACCCATAGTCTCAGGCATCGCAACACTTGGTCCTTAGTTCCCTGCACAGTTTGGGAAGGTTTAGGTAGTGCTGCCATGCATGCAGGAGGGAGTGCATCGTTGAGTGCAGGCTCTGAAATTCAATTCTCCTACTTTTGGTTCTTCTTTCCTGTTTGTGGTTCAGAATGTGATCTCTCAGCTCCTGTTCCTTCCACTATCACTGCTGCTTGCTGCCATGTTTTCCTGCCATGATGGATTCTCACCCTCTGGAACCACAAGCCAAAATTAATTCTTCATTTTATAAGTTGTCTTGGTCATGGTATTTTTTATCACAGCAACAGAAAATGTGTTAATCTAGTCAGTAGGTGTGAGTGCATATGTGTCCCTACATTTAGAGTACAGAGTACAGGTCATTCCTGACTTGTCATCCACCCGTCAGTTTTTAAGAGAGAATCTCTCACTAACCTAGAACCTATTCAAAGTAGGCTAAACTGTCCTGCCAATGAGCTCCAAGGAGCTCTTGTTCCTTCACCCCACTGCTGGGATTATAAGTGCCCATCGCCATGCCCCACTTTTCTTTCATGGGTTCTAAAGTGCAAATTCAGATCAAGATCAGGGTGGTGGCAAGATACTTTACTCACTGAGCCAACTCCCCCAGGGATCTGTTTTATCTTCTTCTTTTGCTTCATGGCCATGATGCCAATGGCTGTGCTCTATTAAATGTTCCTACCATAATGATAGACCACCTATGTATGTTTAGGTTCAAGGCAACTGGTTCACGTTGTCGGGGACTTCCAAAACTGTGACCCAAGATAACCCTTTCTTTTTATAAGCTGATTGTCTCAGATGTTTCTCTACAGAGAGAGAAATTTGACTGATGAATTCATGTTGACATGTTTCTGTGAGCTTTTATTTAATATGGAAGTCAAAAAACTTGACCCTAGCTGTGGTGCCCAGAGAATAATGAGTTGTTCTGAGAGTCACTCTTATACTTTGTGGAGAACTAAAAGCAAGCGCAGGTCTTAAAGATATAGCTTTAAGAGTTAGTACAAGTTTTTTAGAAATTTAAGATTCTTTTTCAGTCTACAACGGTGTGTTGAATAGTCTGCACTTACCAGCTGTACTGGCTGGTTTTGTGTGTCAACTTGACCCAGGCTGGAGTTATCACAGAGAAGGGAGCTTCAGTTGGGGAAGTGCCTCCATGAGGTCCAGCTGTGGGGCATTTTCTCAATTAGTGATCAAGGGGGTAGGGCCCCTTGTGGGTGGTGCCATCCCTGGGCTGGAAGTCTTGGGTTCTATAAGAGAGCAGGCTGAGCAAGCCAGGGGAAGCAAGCCAGTAAGGAACATCCCTCCATGGCCTCTGCATCAGCTCCTGCTTCCTGACCTGCTTGAGTTCCAGTCCTGACTTCCTCTGGTGATGAACAGCAATGTGGAAGTGTAAGCTGAATAAACCCTTTCCTCCTCAACTGGCTTCTTGGTCATGATGTTTGTGCAGGAATAGAAACCCTGACTAAGACACCAGCCTTTCAGAATTATCTGATATTCTACTCCCTCCATAATGCATATTTTCTGAAACCCAAGGCATTTTGACTCTTGATAGAGGATCCTTCTGCAAATATCCTCTTCTCGACTCTCTCATCATCACATAAATCTGTGTTACCCAGGTATTTATGTTTATTCCAAAAATATGTTTATCTCTAGAAATTGTTACCAATACTGGGAAGAGTAATTAAATACTATGAAAAACTAATATATAAAATAATTTGAGTCAAATGTATTGTTCCTTTGAAAATAGTTGAAAGGATCATGGGACACATAGCTCAGTGGGTAGAGTGTTCTCCTAACACGCAGGAGGCCCCAAGTCTGTCTCCAGCACTGTATGAAATGAGTGTTGTGGTTCACAGTTGTTATGGATGCACTGGAGAGGAAGAGGCAGAAGGACCAGAAGTTCAAAGTCATCTTCAACTACACAGTGAGTTCTAGAATAGCCTGAGAAGCATGAAGTTCTCTCTTAAACAACACAACAACAAACAGCAAGCAGGGCAAGCTTGAAAGTCTCAGTGGAGGTTGGTGCTGCTGTTACATGCTCCACACAAACTCCTTTACCCGTGTTATTTTGTCAATTTTTCTCTTATAATTTGTGTAATGGTTTGTATACGCTCAGTGCAGGGAATGACACTTTTAGAAGGTGTGGCCCTGTTGGAGTAGGTGTGTCACTGTGGGTGTGGGCTTTAAGACCCTCATCCTAGCTGTTTGGAAGTGAGTATTCTGCTAGCAGCCTTCAGATGAAGATGTAGAACTCTCAGCTTCTCCTGTATTGTGCCTGCCTGGATGCTGCCATGTTCCTGCCTTGATGATAATGGACTGAACCTCTGAATCTGTAAGCCAGCCCTAGTTAGATGTTGTCCTTATAAGAGTTGCCTTGGTCATGGCATCTGTTCACAGCAGAAAAACCCTAAGACAATTTGGATTTTCATTTTTTTTTTAAAACATTCTCTCTTGCTTCTACGGTGCCACCAACTGGTGACTAAACATTCACATGCTAAGAATATGAGAATTCAAGCCACCATACTCACATGGTAGCTCTGTGAAGTTTGAAGGTGTGACTTTAACACTGAAAAGAATTTCAAGATAGAAGCAGTGGAATATTTCAACCCTGGTCCATCTAAGCCACAGCCTTCCCAGGTCCCATACCATGAAGCTAGCTCTGTCTTATCATCTGTGAAGAGAACTGCTTTCCTTTTGTATTGAAGAACTTGATTTGCTTAACTACTCTTTTTAAACATCTGCTCTCTTCTAATTGCCTTGCTATGCATGAACCTTTATTGTCTGCACAAGGTTTTAAAATACATTTAGTTAGTACTTAAATAAAACTCCAGAAGGGATTGTAGTGAAGACTGTGTTAAATATGTAGATTAACTAGGGAAAAACTTGTGTTTGCATGTGTGTATACCAAGAACTTAGACTGTCTATTAATATTTTCTCTAAAGTCCTAGAGTGTTCTCAACTAAATTAGATCTGAGGCATTTTATTAGTTTTGTAAATAGAGTTTCATATTATCTAAATATTTTTCCTAACTGACTATTTATAGCTTGGAGAAATGATACTGATTTTAAAAGTTAGTTTTATATTCTAGATTCTCTTCCCACTTCTGAGAACTTTTCTTTATTGCTGTTTTTTTTTTTTTTTTTGCCTATTCTTTGAACAACAGTCTTGTTATGTAACCCATACTGGCTTCAAACTGGTGTGTGTGTGTGTGTGTGTGTGTGTGTGTGTGTGTGTATCATGGAGGCCAGTAAGGATGTCAGATCCCCTGGAACTGGAGTTATAGGTGAGCCAATGCTGGGGACTGAGCTTGGGTCCTCTGCAAGAGCAGTACAGATCTTTAACTATTGAGTCATTTTTCTAGCCATAAACTGAGAGCACTGAATGTGTGTTCAGAATTGGCCCCTTTAGTAGTGCATAATACAAGAGCATGGGAACTCTGTCCCAGAGGGACCTTCCATTTCAGTCCTTGTTACATACAGGACATTCCCTGACTCTCTGTCTTCTACACAGGTATGGAGAATAAGGAGCCCTGGACACCCACTCACCAGCATAGGTCCCTGGCTGACACAAGGAAAGGCAGATGTTAAAGGAATTAAGAGGTTTCTTGGCCATCAAGAGGTCCCCTTATGTTTCTAGAAACACCATCACCTTCCTGCATTCCAAGGAAGCTCTAGCTTGAAGCATGTTTGTTCCAGGCTGTCTGGGCCATAATCATCAGAAAATGTAACACAGTCATTATGCTTGCTTTGAGTGCCGCTCAGCTGTGTGCCCTTGCTATGCTCAGAAGACACCATGACCTTCAGTGTGTTGATGGAATGCAAGGACGAGATGTAACTGTCATATTTCTCCTCTGCTTATGGGTCTGGTCCTTTGCTCCAATAGAGTCCATTTACAAATAACACTTAAATCATTAGGAATTCCAGCGTGGCAAGCACAGTACGAAACCAAGCCTGGGACCCTGCTGAGCCAAGGGCTCTGTGAGGCTGCAATGGTAGCATGCCAGGAAGTTGACTCTACTACAACAGTGACTGCAGCAGATGAGCTCCATCTCTTCCTCCTACTCTTGATAGCTTTATTTCCTCTTATATTACATTACAGACTTCATCCATAATAACGTATTTAGCATTTGTACTACAAAATTTTTCCATCTATGTTTTTAAACAAATGTCCCTAACAACCCTATATAAAATAATGCACTTGTTGTATTTCAGCTACATGTGTGCTTTATAATCCTATACTTAACTCCTTGAGTGGCTAAATCATAAATAGGTGTTAAAGTTTATTTGATATCTTTCTTGAACCAATTCATAAAAACATAATAATTTTTCCTAATCAATTACACAAATAGACTCAAGGGCATAAAACAAAAAAGATCAGTTCAATAAATGCAGAAAAGGCCTTTGATAACAGTGTAACATTCTCTCATGATGAACTCTGAAGGATCAGAATAGAGAAAGCATATCTCAAAATATTAAAGAATACACATGCACACACACACACACACACACACAGAGAGAGAGAGAGAGAGAGAGAGAGAGAGAGAGAGAGAGAGAGAGGGAGAGTACAAACACCATGCTAGTTGGATTGTATGACTGTAATGTCTTTTTCTTTGTCTCTTGGTTAATTCTGGCTCTTAAGTGAACTATTTGCCTAATTCCTCTATCTCCCTTTGCATTCTTATAAGACATCCTTTAATCTTCATTTCATATTTTCTCCAGAAATTTCTTTCAAACTGATATGTCCATATGCTTTGGAATATTTTTACTGATCCTCATATTTAAAGGACAGTTCCACTGACTATAAAATTTAAGAATGTGGGTATTTTCCTTAAAAATTCCACTTCTTCAGTCCACATTTCTGGCAAGTTATATGACATAAATTTTATTATTTTTCCACTGTGAGTTATTTTTTTCTGCACTTCTTGGAAATGTTTTAAATAGTATCTTTATCTCTGATAGTAGATTTTACTGTAGCATACTTAAGCATACAAAAAGCCTTGTCCATCTGAGGTTTTAATCATCATTCAATAATTCTGAGAAATTATCAGCCTATTGACACATCTCCTAGTAAAGTTTTCTCCTCAGTTCTTGGCATCTTGGAGAATTCAGCCAAAAGTCAGACTTCAAAACTATTTTGCAAAGCAAATTGGATGTTCCAGAGAGGGAAGGTGAGTAGACAAGGGGGGGGGGGAAGAGATGAAGAGAGAGAAAGAGAGGGGGGAACAGGCTAGCTTAAAGAGAGGGGATTAGTATTTTTCTTTAGCAAGAAGTTAAATTGTAATGAATATTTATGACATTTGGTGGCATGTTCACTGGAGTAAGGAAAGGTGACCCCTCCTCCTGCATCATTATGGTAGACCAGCTCTCTCTTTTAGAAGAGCCAATGGAGGGCTATAAAATGTACAATGTAAATGATATTCTAATGGGTCTTCTGGTGACACAAATCCTTCATTAGCACACTTATGGGGCAGTTGGTTGAATATCCTGGCACCTGAGTTTCAGATCTAGTGGGAAGAACCTAACTGCAGCTTCAAGGACATTCAACGAAAAGGGAAACACTAGGATACACAGTGCAGACACGTGGGTCCAAGTTTCTCTCGATTCCCTCAGGCCTAACTTGCAGCCTGCCTCACTTTCGCTTATATCTCCTCCATGCTGACGAGCTTTTCCTATGTTTTGTGATCCCCCTACCCCCTCAGGATCAGATCCCACATGCTAGGCAAGTGTTCTATCTCTGAGCTGCATCCTTAACTCCAACCCAGTTTCTTCTTCTTTCTTAGAGAATTTCAATTTGAACACTCAAATATAAACCCAAACCATTATTAATTCTCTTGCATATACCACCAGTTAGAATCCTTTTTCCTACTGATGATATTTAAACTTTTCAAAAAAATGTGGTATAGAATATTGGGCCTGCCTAGAGTTCCTATCCATGTGTGCCTTTGGGCTTTCTTTGTACCCCATCTGTATGTACTGTGCTCTCACTTCCCACCCTGCTGGGTCCTGCTCGCCTCCCAGATATTTCTACTTCTGTGTCAGATTCCAAATTTTATTTTGATTTCGATTTGATTTATGTTTATTCAGATATGAAGAGACCTTTATCTTTCTGAGTTTGGCTTCTTTTAATTAACATGATCTCCATCTATTTTTCTGCAAATGACATAATTATATTTTTCTCCATGACTGTATGATAGTTCATGCATACATTCTTTCTCTGTTGCTGGAATCTACTCTGACTCCATATGTTGGTTACACACCTTTTAAACTTCCTATTGCTTCTTGTGTTTGTTATGACTTCTTGTTCCTATTTTATAGCACTAGCATTCTACTTTAGAGCATTTTATTTTGTTTACTTTGTATTTCTGGTAATGTCTACGCCACTTTAGGAGTTAACTCCTCTTTGGTTGGTTGGTTTTAGGTTTGCAGGAGATTAATGCCTTAGATGCATATATCCATCCGAAAGCTCCTGTTTACCACAGTACATCACCTACATAATCAGGCATCAAGCTTCAGAGAAGGGCTGAGGGTTGAGTCCTGGTGCATTTCTTTCTCCTTTGATCCTCTCCTGATAGTTCCTTGTCAGGCGCTAGGATTGCCATATTTTTGGCCATGAGGCATGCAGTGATTATCAGGGGCAAGAGGAGGATTTTAAATCCCCTTGAAAACCTGCTTTTAACAGCTGCTGCACTGGCTGCCTGTGGCATCAGCCCCTCTCCACACACAACTGTCGATATTCTTTCTTTCTCCCCAGGGTTTTCTCATTTTGTTTAACGTTTCCCAATAGCCTTGCTTCCTCTGGACATCTGTAGTTCTCCACAGTTGATGATGCACACAGTAGCCACTATGCTACTTGGCTACCTCATCGGTAACCAGAGAATGTCTGTCATTCAGCTGATAATTGCTCTGTGGTAGTTTTGATCTTCTGTGTCTCCTCTGTTTTCTTTCCATGAACATTTTTATTATGGTAAAAATATTCATAACGTGAAACTTACCATTTTGCTCTATCTAGGTGTATAGTTTTGTAGCATTTAAAGTACATTTCTTATGCTGCGCAATCATTTTATGAAGTTATAGCATGTATACCTTGAAAAGGTTTCTTAAACTTAATGCCAACTCTTTAATGTTGTTTTAATTGTAGTAACAGTGTGTTGGCTGTCTGATTTATGTTAAAGCACTTTAATCATGGTTAGTGGATCTACCCTCCACCAATATATCTCTGAGTAAAGAAGAGTTCATAGCCTTGGATTATCCTATGTTCTCTTCTGTTTGTTTCCCTTGGAAAGTCTTCTCCATGATGACGCCTGTCCATCTGTTGGTTGATCATCTATTACCATGGAGAATTGAAATAGTTTTAAAAATAAAATTGGTAACTTATCTAATTGTCTTTGTATGTGTATGAGTGCAAGTACATGTGTGTTCATGTGTATATGTGTGTGTATGTATGTGCGTGTGCGCATGTATTTCTGTTTGTGTATGTGTGTGCATGTACATGTGTATGTGTGTGCATGTGCATGCATGCACATGTGTATGTATGTGTGTAGATCAGAGTTTGAATTAGAGTATCTTACTCTATTACTCTCAGCCTTATTTTTGAGAGCCTCTCCCTGACCTCAGGACCCGCCAATCTCACTACACTGGCTAGGCGGCAACCTCCCAGGGTCCTCCTTTCTTTGTCCTTTCACTATTGGGGTTACAGATGCACCACCATCAAACCCACTTTGTACATGGGTGCAGGGGATCAGAGTCGCTTCTTTTTTTTTTTTTTTTTTTTTTTGGTTTTTTCGAGACAGGGTTTCTCTGTGTAGCCCTGGCTGTCCTGGACTTACTCTGTAGACCAGGCTAGCCTCGAACTCAGAAATCCGCCTGCCTCTGCTTCCCAAGTGCTGGGATTAAAGGCATGCGCCACCACGCCCGGCCCCCAAGAGTCGCTTCTTTATACTTGCACAGCAAGTTCGGTACTCACTGAGCTGTCTTCTTAGTTCTCCAATGTTTTCTTCTAAAAGATAAGAAAGGAAAGAAAATTCATAATGCAATATTTATATACTCATAAAAGTCAGTAATTTTGTCAATTGTAAGTGGATTAAATATCAGAGATAAAATGCTAAGATTTAGATTCAACTTGAAAAACACCTGTGTTTTGCTTACAGGAATACATTTTCAAAAATAGAGCAGAAAGATTTAAAAAGATGCAATTCAGACACTAACAGCTAAGATTACAGGTTAGAAAGCTTTGAGGGCTGGAGAGAGTTAAAAGTGTGTATTGTTCTTCCAGAGGACCTGAGTTCAGTTCCCTGCTGCTGGCAGCTCACAGCTTGCCTGTAACTTTAGCTCTTCTGGCCTGAAAGCACTTGCCCTGCCCTCGTGGTGCACATTCCCCTACATGGACATGTATACATTCACATAATTAAAACAAATAATTAAAAAAGAGAGTTTGAGTCTTATTAGCAGAGGTGTCTCCATAAGCAAAAGGACATTGACATCATCTACTTTTTTGAATTTCAGTGATTACCAAAGAGAACTAAAATATATGGGAAAGACAGCTCTATCTCCTCTCTCTGCCAATGTCAAGGAAAGAAATACAATTACTGCTGGCATTAGCCAATCTTTGGGCACAATGCGCATGTGTACCAATTTTTACTTTCAAAGAGGCAAATCCTAAGAGGAAATTAAAAAAACAAAACAAAACTAGAGAGTCTTATTGCCATGGTGGCTACGAGATATTGGCTAGAGAGAAAATCCAAGCCCCAGCCATACCTTGATAGGAAGCCCAGAAGACCACCAACCTTGACACCGAATGGTAATGTAGATCTTAGTGGCTTCTAGTGATCTTTTAATTTGGTCTGAAATAATTACAGAATTATGTGGGAATGGGGGAAAAGCCAATCATGAATGCTTTCAGTAAGCAGAAGAAAGATGCCCACTCCAAGGGCCAGACCCTGAAGGCTGACAGTGGACACGCATAGGGAACTTAGCATTTGCCCAGGAGTGAAATGTGGCTTAAATCATTTAAGACGAGGCCTGAAAAATGTTGCCATGTTCTACAGAAAGGCCTTTTCGGTTCCCAGCATGCTTCGTAGACACCTCCCTTTAACTGTTCCAACAGCTCACCTCGGTGAGTGAAGCTTGTAGGGCTCCGTCATTACAGATGAACAGATCAAGTGGTGGCAGCTCCCTCTCACCACACAGCTGGCAGAGTCAGTCCTTGAGTATGCACCCCTCTGCTGCTCACAGAAACACATACATCTGTGTGTGAGGGATAATGTGGTTTCCTCTTATCACTAGGCAAACAAGCCCAACATTATCAAAGGCTTACTGTCCTGTTTTGCCACATTATCTAGAGTGCAGAAGTACTCCAGGATAATATGGGCCTGGACTAGGGCCAGGCAGTGATTCAGCCCCAGGCCCATAGGAGGGTATGAGGACTCAACAGAAGTCAAAGGAAGGAGGAGAGGAGGTGATGCTGTGGGGAAGAAGTGATCAGACAAGAGCTATTTTAGGACTCTCTTTCCTGTCAGTCTTCCTTAGTACGATTATAAAAACTAACTGCAAATAGGGAAACAGACCCATGGTTTTGTTCTGACAGAGACAGGACTCATTTTGACTAGCATACAAGATCACTGAAATTAAATTACGTGAACTAATGCCATTAAAAAAAAAAAGGAGTAATAAACTTCTGGTCTTTCCCATGTGGTTTGTTTACTGGGTTATGGCTAATTTAATCTTATCAGCTCTGCTGAGCAAGAGGCTCGGAACAATCTTCCTCAAGTTTGTCTCTCAGCAGGCAATTCTCCACTTCTCCGTACCTCATTAATGTCAGGAATCCTGAGGTGACATGGTGGCCAAACTAAAACAGTATGAGTAAAGACAGGAGGAAAGAGACAACCAGAGGGAGAGGGAGAGAGAGGGAGGGAGGGAGAGAGGGGGGGAGGGAGAGAGAGAGGGGGAGGGAGAGAGAGAGGGAGGGGGAGAGAGAGGGAGGGAGGGAGGGAGGGAGAGAGAGGGAGGGGGAGAGAGAGGGAGGGGGAGAGAGAGGGAGGGAGGGAGGGAGGGAGGGAGGGAG
>JADRCD010234923.1:0-18877 GCA_019843815.1 Montemys delectorum
TTTTTTTTTTAAAGATTTATTTATTTATATTATTTATGAGTACACCATAGCTATCTTCAGACACACTAGAAGAGGGCATTAGATCCCATTACAGATAGTTGTGAGCTACCATATCGTTGCTGGGAATTGAACTCAGGACCTCTGGCAGAGTAGCCAATGCTCTCCTTAATCACTGAGCCATCTCTCCAGCCCTGGTTTTTATATTTGTTTAAGTTTTTGTGTGTGTAGGTATGTTATGTCATTTCTGAGTACACATGTATGCTCTAGGTGGTTTTTGTTTGTTTGTTTTTGTTTTTATTTTTGTTTTTCCAAGACAGTGTTTCTCGGTGTAGCCCGGGCTTGTAGGTAGTTTTTTTGGAACTGGTTTTCTGTAGTGTTTGCTGGCCTACTCCTTACTGTGTAGCTCAGACTGGTATTCCTTCTACACCAGCCTCCGTATCTGGCAGAGGTGAGGGGTATGAGGTCAGGACAGCATGTTGCACTTAGGTCTCCCTTGTTACTTTTGGGTCACTGGGATCAAACTGAGGGGTCTGGCTTAGCAGCAAGGGCCTCTGCCTGATGTGTCCTCACCCACCCTTTCACTTTTATTTTGAGGCAAGGTCTTATGTAAAAGACTAGCCTTCAACTTGACAGACCTTCCCGCCTCTACCTCCAATTGTTGGGATCCCAGGCCTGGATACACATTCTGCTCGGACTTCTATTGGCAGAGTGAAGTCAGTAACTCTGTCTGTGGAGCAGCTGGGGTTACATTGTCTCTCTTTTCAGGAGCTCACGTCAGCACCTGTGGTAACATTGTATCTCTTTTCAGGAGCTCGCATCTGGCTCTTCATCGGCTTCATGTTGGCTTTCGGATCCCTAATTGCATCCATGTGGATTCTCTTTGGAGGTTATGTTGCTAAGGGTAAGTGATGTGTTTATAAAAAGATAAAGAGATATAATATATGTTCTGTGGGGGTGTGGTGAGGTATGGGGGAAGGGAATGTCTCAGTAGGCCCATGCCGAGGCATCCCGTCCCCCTGAGGAATCAGCCACACCACATAGTATAGAATAGAGTTTATGCAGGGCATGGAGAGGGGAGTTAAGAGGGCAGTAGAGGCAGAGAAAAGCAGAGAGAGGAAGAGAGTAGAGAAGTAGAGGCTGGCCATGAGCACGTGGAGAGAAGGAGGAAGGGAAGGGAGAAGGGAAGAGCCCAGGAGGGCAAGAGAGAAGCAGGAGGGAAGCAGGAGTAAGAGAGGGAAGAGGGGCCAAGCAGCCTCTTTTATAGTGAGCCGGGCCTACCTGGCCATTGCCAGGTAACTGTGGGGTGGAGACAGAACACTAATAGTAAGAATACATTTTACTTTTATCTTATACTGGGACTTTACATCCCAACTGGCTATTTTAGGATGAAGCAAATATATACATACATACATAGATGTATGTATATGCCAGCTGTTGCCATGTATTTTACCTAGAGACTTCTCCCATCAGTAGATAGCTTTGTGTGTTTTTTGCCTCCAACCTAGTGCTTGGAAGGCATGGACTATGACTCCGCACCTTGCTCTTGACTCTAGAATATAATCTTCATTACTAACACTTTTGGCTCTGTGACCTGAGAGGAACAGCTTAACAAGAGAGGAGCAGCCGTGATCTCAAAGGAGCCCCATAACAAGAGAGGATTTGTCTTGGCTCAACCCAAAGTTTGTAGTTCAGGGCCAGCGGCCCCACGTCTCTGGTGTTGCAAAAGGAAGGGATGGCTCAGAGGTGCTCACCTCTTGGCAGCCAGGGAGCAGAGAAGACCAATTAGGAATGAAGCAGAGCCAAGATAGGCCTGCTCCTGCGCCTCCCACTGGTCTCAAGAGTTTGAGTCCACCATTGAATTAGCTCATCTGTTAGGTTAGAGCACTAGTGATCTGTCATCTGGTGTGTGCGCTTGGTTACTCTGCAGTCAAGTTGTCAGTCAGGACTGTCACATTTGCAGCACGTGTGCAGAGCTCTGGCATCCCACATTTTTTTAAAAAAAATTTAGATGCTGAGCCTGTGGTGGTGGTGGTGGTGGTGGTGGTGGTGGTGGTGGAGGAGGAGGAGGAGGAGGTGGTGGTGGTGATGGTGGTGATACGCACCTTTAATCTCAGTACTCTGGAGGCAGAGGCAGGCAGATTGCTGAGTCAAGATCAGTCAGGTTGGGTTCAAGGACAGCAAAGGCTACATAGAGAGACCCTGTCTTAATAACATGGAAGGAAGGAAAAGGAAAAGAGAATCTGAGTACATTTGGGGGTAAGCAACCTTCCACGGAGGGTTTCTCTGTGTAGCCCTGGCTGGCCTGGAACTCACTCTGTAGACCAGGCTGGCCTCGAACTCAGAAATCCGCCTGCCTCTGCCTCCCAAGAGCTGAGATTAAAGGCATGCACCACCACTGCCTAGTTGAGGGTTTTTTTTTTATTTTGGTAAAACACTCCCGATGTGTAGCCCTGGCCTCAAATTCCCATCAGTCTTCTTGCCTCTCTGAGAGTCCCAAATTCTGGGATTATAGATAATCACTACCACACCCAGGGTAAATTTTTGCCATGTAGCCTAGGGTGTTGGGAATTAGGGATTCCCCTCCTCTACCTCCTGAGGTTACATGGCTTTGCCACATTGCCCCGGTGTAGTCCACATTTATTCAGTTACACCTCCTTGGTAATACAGTGTTCCCCGTTTTGTTTGTTTGTTTGTTTGTTTTGTTTTGTTTTTGTTTTTTCGAGACAGAGTTTCTCTGTGTAGCCCTGGCTGTCCTGGAACTCACGCTGTAGACCAGGTTGGCCTCGAACTCAGAAATCCACCTGCCTCTGCCTTGGCCTCCCAAGTGCTGGGATTAAAGGCGTGCGCCACCACCGCCCGGCTCTTCTCCCCTGTTTTTTTTACAGAGAAGTAATTAACAATTGCATGTACTGTGTAGAACCAACTTAAGGCCAGAACTGGAAAAGGCCTTATGTCCCTGGCTGAAATTCCAACTTGAGGGAGCCTAGAAAACTAGGAAACATTTAGTATACCAGATAAAATAGACTATAACTATCACAGGGCAAACATAGCGCTGGTGCTTGGCCAGGCCGGGCCCGACTGGCCTAGTCTGGGTGGGGGTGTTGGTTGGTTGGTGGGTGGGTTTTGTTACTGTTAGCATGAGAGTAGGTCTCACTCTATAGACCAAGCTAACCTCACAGAGATCCACCTGCTTCTGACCTCCCAAGTACTGGGACTAAAGAGTGAGCCGCTATACCTGGAGGAGGTGATGTTTATTAGTAGAGATAATAGAGGCCTAGACAAAGCCTCAGGCTATTTTGGGATGAGAAAAAGCTGACAGTCTTCTGAGCCTCAGGCTCTGAGTTGTGAGTTAAGCATGTGCTCCTGATAGCCTGGGGCAGAGACACTACCGGAGGTCCTAGCTCTGTGCTCAGAGCTCCTGCTGCGACTGCCCTGTCGCCCTCTCAGCTAAGCTGTGTCCTTCTAGCTGTGTAGATCAGTCACTGCTGCCTTCTGCCAAGGCCTGTCAGGGAAGGCACCTTCTTTCCCCTGAGCATCTAGTACAGGGCACAGTGTATCCTGTGTCTATCCATGTCACAACCATCTCTTAGCATCTCCATGGCTGTCACTCCCTTCAGCCCACCATTTTCTTCCTCGATCCCCTGAAAGGAATTCCTAGTAGGTTTCCTGCCTCTCTCTTTGCTTTCCATGGGATCCAGTCCCATTCCTGACCCACCTGCCAGGCCCCTGGCTCACTCTTCTCTTACCCGGCAGCAATTCCTCTACTGTGCCACTCTCCTACCTCAGGGCCTTTGTCCTCAGTTCTGTTCGTCCCCTGTCCTTAATTGCTCCTGTCTCCGTACCCTGAGCTGCTCTGTCTTCTCCCCTGGTTGTTCAAGCACTAGACGGCTCTGCTCCCTGAGAGCCAGACAGTTGTCAGTTCTGTTCTTCGGGGTCCCCAGCATTTCTACACTGTATACTGTGCATTGCCTCTGGAAGTAGCATTACCTGAGGAGAGGGAGCTGTCATTTACTAAGCCAGTGCTGTCTGCCATGTGTCCCGCCATTTAGCTTACCCATCACAGCTGCCAGAATGGTCAGTTAGGGTAGGCAAGGAAGCTGGTGTCTGCTGGTCTATCTGGACCTAACTGTTTGGAGATCTTAAATATTACAATTGTTTTTACAGAAAAGACCGTAGTGTATCCTGGAATTGCTGTATTTTTCCAGAATGCCTTCATCTTTTTTGGGTGAGTTCTGACTTTCATTCTTTACTGCACATGTGTGTGTGTGTGTGGGGGGGTGTATCTCTCTCTCTCTCTCTCTCTCTCTCTCTCTCTCTCTCTCTCTGTTAATTTTGTTTGAAGACAGTGTCACTGTTTAGCCTAGACTAGTTTGAACTCATGGTCCAGAAGGTTCTTCAGCATCTTGAACTCTGATCACAGCTATGTCCGCACCACCATACCTTATACCTGTGAATATTTGTGTTCTGTGTGTGTTTGCATGTGTGGCATTTTGTTTGTTTGGGCGGGGGGTGCTTATCTTTGTGTGTTTATGGTTTTATTCTGTGTCTGTGTGTCATTTTGTTCTGTATGTATGTAGTTTTTTTTTTTTTTTTTAAGATTATTTATTTACTTAATGTATGTAAGCACGATGTCACTCTCATCAGATGCACCAGGGGACGCGTCGGATCCCGTTCCAGATAGCTGTGAGCCACTGTGTGGGTGCTGGGGATTGGACTCAGGACCTCTGGCAGAGCAGTCAGTGCTCTTAACCGCTGAGCCATCTCACCTACCCCATGCATGTAGTTTTATTCTCTATATGTATGGTTTTGATATTTGTGTGCGTAGTTTTGCTCAGTGTGTATGTGTGTGTGCTGCTCTGTGTTTTCATCTGTGTGTGTGTGCGCGTGTGTGTGTGTGTGTGTGTGTGTGTGTGTGTGTGTGTGTGTGTATTTTCTTTAAAGAAAGGAATTGCTCTCTGTAGCTAAGGCTGGACTTAGACTCCTGGGCTCAGGCAGTCCTTTGGCTTCCTAAGAAGCTGAAATCACAGCATGTGAGCTCAGAGGCCTGGCGGGACTTTCCTCTCAGGCATTCTCAGCGTTAGCACTACCGTGGGCCACCACCCCAGCCCTTACCCAGTGGCTTCTTGGCATTTGAATCCTGAGGATGGTCTCTTCACTCAAAACACCTGGCTTTTCACTCCCCCACCGGCCTTGTCCCTGCCGCCTTGGGCACGACCCAAAAGCAGCTGGGGGTGGGGCTTGCTCGATCCCACTTGCACATCACAGTTCATCGACAAAGGAAGTCAGGACAGGAACTCAGGCAGGGCAGGAACCTGGAGGCAGGAGCTGACGCAGAGGCCATGGAGGGGCGCTGCTGACAGGCTTGCTCACATGGAGAGGTGCTGCTGACTTGCTCCCCATAGCTTGTCTGACTTGTTTTCTTATTGAACCCAGGACTACTAGCCCAGGGATGGCCCCACCCACAGTGGGCTGGGCCCTCCCCAATCAATCACTAATTAAGAAAATGCCCTCCAGGCTTGCCTACTACCCGGTTTTATGGGGAGGCATTTCCTAATGGAGGCTCTGTCCTCTCTGATGACTTGAATTTGTGTTTCCATAAAATCAGCTGCCTCACCCCCCTCATTTGAACTCCTGCTTATCCATCAAAGCCCATTGCAAATATCACCATCCTTTGGATCCTTTTTAATTTTTTTAGTTTTTTAATCTTATTGAATGTGTGTGTGGCTCTGAGTGTGCATATGTGCTCACGTGCTGCTGCACACGGAAGTCAGAGGACATCTGTTAACAGTTGGTTCGCTCTTCCCACCTTTGTGTAGGTTCCAGGGGACTCAGGTTGTCAGGGTTCCCAGCAAGAGCTTTACCTGTGGAGTCACCACCCTGCCTCTGTCTGAATCATTCATTTCAAACAAATTCCGAAACTGATATAGTGCTTTGTGCTTAAAACCTCAGCATGGGAAGGCAGAGACAAGACAGATTGTCATAAGTTCATGGGTAGCCTGGTAGATGCCTTGCCAGCCCAGGAGACGGCAGTAAGACACCCCATCTCATAAAGACAAAAAAAAAAAAAAAAAGAATGAACTCACTCAAGGAGAATGAGCTCATGGTTTGGACCTCCTTGGTATTTGGTGTGTGTACTGGCTGAAGTATGTGACAGGTGATCAGATGCGAGCAGGTTGAGGACACAGACACTGTCTTTTCTGTATGGGCCTTGCGCACCAAGATAACCCTGAGGTGGGTGGATGGGGGCGGAGTTGCAGCTCAGTGCTAGTGTGCCTAACCCCAGGCCTTGGGTTCCACCCCCAACTCACCCCCAAAAACCCTTGTCAAATTAAGTAGGTAATGCTCCCTTCCCAAACACTGGCTGACGTTTCAGAAGCCTCTGCAGTTAGAGCCCAGGTCTGGGGACAGTGACAGTAGATAGCAGTCAAACATTAGGAACAATTCGTGTCTCTAGGACAGTCAGTGTGTGTGGATCTCGGGTGTTTTTTCTGCAAGTGTGTGAGTTTCTCTGTCACATGCTTCCTACCGTTCTAGAAATTTCCCAGCCCAGGCAGTCATGTTGTGCCTCTTGCTCTGTCCACAGAGGGCTGGTTTTCAAGTTTGGACGGACGGAGGACTTATGGCAGTGAAGGCCTCGCTTCTGCAGCACAGCCACCCTGCATGGGATTATTTTTCCCTGCTCACCCAGTCTTTTCTAATACTGTTTTCTAAACTTATTTCTGAGTATAATCTCAGCTTACAATTGTATAATGCTAGAATCGTGCGGACTCCTATGTGAACTGCAACAGCCCAGGGCGGCGTAAGCCCTATCAGCTTCTACCACAGGAAAGGGAACTGCTGACACAAGTCACTCCGTCAGCTTCTAACATGGTCTAAAGAGTTGGTGATGGAGAAATGGTGGAGTCTTTGGGTTGAGGATTTACTCTGGGGTCCAAAGTGTTTGCTAAAGCGGCCTCTTCCATATCTGGTGTTGAATACTGCATAAACATTTTCTTGTTATTAAAAACTATTTGGTGGTCAGAGTTCTTTCTCGTTATACTTTGTATTTGGTTTATATGGTTCTAGCGGAATGCCTGCATCTCCCTTTTCATGTAGTCTTCCTAAGATAGCCTGGGGCCCGAAAGCTACTCGTACAAGTGTCAAATCTCCATGTTCACAATAACGATACCTGTCCTGCCAGGCTAGTGAGTATCTGAAAGGTGGTACTTTGGAATCAGGGGTGATGTGTGCCATGCTGGCAGTGTAATGGTGGGCTTGGTAGGAGTGCCCAGGCCAAATAGTGATGCTCAACATGGCCAGTGGCCCTGGGCACACTCAGTGGCCCTGGACACAGTCAGTCAGTAGCCCTGGACACAGTCAGCCAGTGGCCCTGGGCACACTCAGTGGCCCTGGGCACAGTCAGCCAGTGGCCCTGGGCACACTCAGTGGCCCTGGACACAGTCAGTCAGTGGCCCTGGACACAGTCAGCCAGTGGCCCTGGGCACACTCAGTGGCCCAACCTTTTTTGCTTACATATTTAACAAAATAGAGTACTGCGGAACTGAAGGGTTCGGATGTAGATCCTTCAGCTGTTGGAGATTTCCAGGAGAACGGAGGACCCAGGATGCACCAGACTTACACAAGCGACCTGTTCACCAGCTCCTCGGCCGACGGAGATGCTCCTTGCCGAGAAGGAGCAAACTGCCTGAAGCCAGCAGACGAGGCTGCGGAAAGAACGCCAGCCCAGGAAAAAACTGAACGAAAAAAATGCAAGCAAAAGTAAAAGAGAAGCTGGCCAACTTTTCTGTGTATGTGATGCTTGAGGGCCTCCCCGAGAAAGTGAGAGCATGCTAGAGAAGCCCAGGCTCCCGCCAGACTCCCATCCTTTCTGTGGACATCACAATCGAAGACACGTGACCTGACCAGCTGTGGCGTTCACTCCACACGTGCCCGGAATGGAAAGAGGAAAGGGCACAGACTTGACAGTATCTCAGGTGACAATTTCTAGGACTGGAGAGTCTGACTCAGGTGTTAATTTGTTTTGATAATGGCTTGAATTCTGTGTTTCCTTTCACCTCTGAACACATAACCTAAATTCAGCAGACCACAGGATCTGTTAGCACCACACAAACCAGCTGTCAGGGACTCTGATGGTCTGTCCTCCACCGGAGGGAGCTCTTGAGCCACCCCCAGGCTCCTGCCTCACAATATTACAAACTCTTCAAAGCTTAGCGTGAAGCCTCCACTTTCTACAGTTGTCCCGCTGGGAGCTGCAATCGGTGTCCTAGGCGATTAGAATCTCCCACACCCACTGTCTGTGCGTTTGAGTGGCACTGGCCCTTCAGGACACCAAAGGACTGCTTTGTTGTTGTTCCCCCATGATGTCACAAGTCACAGAGGGTGGGACATGGCAGGGGTCTTGGGTGAATCCACCACACCAAAGGACTGCTTTGTTGTTGTTCCCCCATGATGTCACAAGTCACAGAGGGTGGGACATGGCAGGGGTCTTGGGTGAATCCACCTCTTAGGAATTTAGGAGTGTGCTCTCTCACTCCCCAACCAGCCCCACTCTCTCTCTCCGCAGCGCAGTCTGGGAAAGGCTGAGGACCCTGTAAAGCTGCTGGCTCCAAATCCTGCAAGCAGTGACCAGAGGTGCCGATTCTTGACTTCCCTGTAGCCAGCAGTGAGCCACCTGGGCAGCGGCTTTATTCATGTGAGAAGGAGGAAACAGTTGTGGATAGAATTGGGCCAGAACTTTAATGAGGTGGCTTCAGCCAAAAAAATGTATTGGTCATATCTGTCATGAGACCAAACATAATATTTAAACTTAAATGACCATTCGGAAGCCTTTTTTGTCACGCAGGATACAGACAAGTGGAACACAAAGAGAGGGCATCTCCTCTTCACTCAGCCTCATTCTCAGATGGTTTTGCTTAAAATCCAACAGCCAAGTGAGGGAACTGTAAAGGCAAAGGGTGTTTGTTTTATTTTAGTATTTTACTTGATTGGTTTATTTTTATTTATATGAGTACACTGTAGCTGTCTTCAGACACTCCAGAAGAGGGCATTGGATCCCATTACAGATAGTTGTGAGCCACCATGTGGTTGCTGGGATTTGAACTCAGGACCTCTGGAAGAGCAGTCAGTGCTCATAACTGCTGAACCATCTCTCCAGCCCCTCAAAATCTTAAATTAGGAGAGATCTTACCTGTATATTTCTCTGTGTTTTTTCTAAATTATATTACTTTTTGTTTTGTTCCCCTCCATCCCTGAAACAGGGTTTCTCTGTGTAGCCCTGGCTGTCCTGGAACTCACTCTGTAGACCAGGCTGGCCTCAAACTCAGAGAGATCCACCTGTCTCTGCCTCCCTAGTGCTAGGACTAAAAATGTGCACAACCACACCCAGCTTTAATTATTTTTAATTAAAAAATTTGTGTGTGTGTGTGGATTTACTTGCATTGTATGTCAGTGCATTGTGCACATGCATGGTTCCTGCCATGGTTATCAGAGAACATCCAGTCCCTAGAACCAGAGTTATAAACAGTTGTGAGCTGCCATGCAGGTTCTAGGAGTCAAAACTGGGTCTCTGGGAGAGAACCAGTACTCTTGACCGCTGGGCCATCCCTCCACCCTGTACTTGCCTTCCCATGTGTATAGTCTCGTGTACATGCTTGACCGTGTGTGTACTACATGTGTGCAGTGTCAGGAGAGGCCAGAGGTGACACCAAAACCCTTGGAACTGAAGTCACAAGTTGTGGTTCACAGGAACCAGTAACCACCTATACTGGCTGGTTTTGTGTCAACTTGACACAAGCTGGAGTTATCACAGAGAAGGGAGCTTCAGTTGAGGAAGTGCCTCCATGAGATCCAGCTGTAAGGCATTTTCTCAATTAGTAATCAAGGGGAGAGGGCCCCTTGTGGGTGGTACCACCCCTGGGCTGGAAGTCTTGGGTTCTATAAGAGAGCAGGCTGAGCAAGCCAGGGGAAGCAAGCCAGTAAGGAACATCCCTCCATGGCCTCTGCATCAGCTCCTGCTTCCTGACCTGCTTGACCAGTCCTGATTTCCTCTGGTGATCAACAGCCATGTGCAAGTAAACCGAATAAACCCTTTCCTCCCCAACTTGCTTCTTGGTCATGATGTTTGTGCAGGACTAGAAACCCTGACTGAGACACCACCGGTAACACTGAAGCCTGAGCCTCCATAAGAGAAGCAGCTACTCTGAACCACTCCCCACCCCCCAGCGCTGTCCCCGGACCTCCCATCTTCCATCCTTAGCCTCCCTGCTGCTGGGAGTCCAGGCATGGACCAGCGCACCCAGCTTCACGGATCACTAAATTTGAATACCCCCAGTGGCAGGGACTCACTACTTCCATAAACAATAGCTCATTCCATTTGGTGTTTTCTGTATGGTGCTTATGACACTGAAAGAGTCAAGCAGCCCCTGCTCTGTTTTCCTACATTTCAGTGACAAGAAATAGGTAAGATGGCTGCATGGCAACATCTGGGTCTGGAGACAATTCTCCAGCAGCTGCCCAGACAGTTGGAGCTAAACACACTCATTTACATCCCTCTGTGTCCTTGATTGGCTCTGCCACTTTGGCCAAGTGACTTAATTTCCAATAGAACTCCATTTCCTTACGATGCCCATGTGTCTGTCCTTGTGTGCCCACGCATGCGCATATGCGCATACACACATACACACACACACACACACACACACACGCACGCACACACACGCACGCACACACGCACGCACACACACACACACACACGCACGCACACACGCACGCACACACGCACACCCCTATCATGTTTAATAGCCTAAAAATCTTACCTCCCAGAAAGTCTGATCATCAAAGAACTTGGCTGCGTGGGGAGCCCTCCACATTTTGACACTTAGGAGACAACCTGAAACAAACAATTAAATGTTAAAATATACAGAGCTCATTTGTTACCTCAAGAAAGAACATGGGCAGTGATGGTACACACCTTTAATTCCAGCACTTGGGAGGCAGAGGCAGGGTGAGTTCAAGGCCAGCCTGGTTTACTGAGTATCAAGACAGCCAGGGCTAGCTATACATAGAGAAACATGTCTTTTTTTTTTTTTCTCCCAGCGACAAGGTTTCTCTGTGCAGCCTTGGCTGTCCTGGAACTCACTCTGTAGACCAGGCTGGCCTCGAACTCAGAAATCCGCCTGCCTCTGCCTCCCAAGTGCTGGGATTAAAGGCGTGCGCTACCACTGCCTGTGAAATATGCTACGTAATGACAATATCTCAACAGAAATCCGCCCTCCCCACAATTTTGAGACAGGTAAACCAAAGCTCAGTGAGCTCTGGTGGCTTTCTTCATTCTCTAGACTTCGGTAAAGGAACCATGAAGGCAAGAACTGACGCACGCCTGCAACCCAGCACTCAGGAGGCAGAGGCAGGAGGATGACGAGTCATAGTGAATCTCAGAAGGAAAGGGAGGGAGGGAGGGAAGAAATAGGAAGCTGAGGAAGGAGGAGGAATGACAGATACATTTCAAGCACAAGAGCTACCATGGAGAGCGACACCCCTGCTGCCCACAGAGCTCAACAGAGGGCGGTTGGTTGGACCCCTGGACCTGGATTTACAACCGGTTGTGAGCACCATGTGGGTTCTGGGAACCGAACCTGGGTCCTCTGCAAGAGGCACCGGTGTTCTCAACCACTGAGCCATCTCTCAGCCCTCCAGGTCTTTAATCACCGATTCCCTGATGTTAAGGGTGAACAGCAGAAGGGAAGCTCGCCTGTCTCTGCAAACCCTCTCAGCACCGACCGCTTTTCCGCTGTGCTCTTTTGACACCAGCACCACATAAAGTTCTCCAGAAAGCCAGGCGTGGTGACATTTGTAATCTCAGCATTCAAGCATGCTGAGGCAAGAGGATAGAGAGTTCAAGACCAGCCTGGGCTACTGAGTAAGGCAGTGTCTTAGAAAAACAAAGAAAAGAAAAGGGGGGGGGGAGGAGGGCGGGACTTCCTGTGGTGAGTTGGACGCTTTGTGGGCACTTGCTGACTAGAGTGTCCACTCCGGGAGGCTGGAGAGTTTGTTCTGTGCCCTGTTGTCCAGGGTAAGTGGCTCACGGCAGAGCCGGCGTGTGCATCTGTTGGGTTACGTAGTACAAGGAAGCCATCAGGGAACGAAAGGTAGGCTTGGGGCCTGAAGGTTTCCTTGGGCTTCTGTGTAAAGCTGGGTACATTTACCCACCCTGAGCTCAAGGACGCCCCCTGCTCCAGGGAACTCCAGGGAGGTCCTTACCTTCCCTGCCTGGCCTGGTTGGCAGCAGGTGACCTCTGGAGGCCTTTCTAATTCTCAAATTAAGTGTTCCTTGGATTTTGTCCTGGGTCTTTTGTAGTGGGGGAGGTGCTGGCGGCAGGGTTTTTCCGTGTAGCTCTGGCTGTCCTGGAACTCACTCTGTAGACCAGGCTGGCCTCGAACTCAGAAATCCGCCTGCCTCTGCCTCCCAAGTGCTGGGATTAAAGGCGTGTGCCACTACTGTCTGGCTTGATTCTATGATTTTTATAATTTTTAATAAATATTTTATTTATTTTATGTATATGAGTACACTGTAGCTGTCTTCAGACACACCAGAAGAGGGCATTGGGTCTCATTACAGATGGTTCTGAAACACCTTGTGGTTGCTGAGAATTGAACTCAGGACCTCTGGAAGAGCATCCAGTGCTCTTAACCCCGAGCCATCTCTCCACCTCTGATTCTTTTGATTTTTAGAATCAACATTCGCGGAGCTGAAGGGACGGCTCAGTGGTTTAGAGTTCTTGTCCTTCCCAGCACCGACATGGTGGCTCACAACTGTTTGTAGCTCCTGCTTCAGAGATCTGTCTTCCTCTTCTGGCCTCCACAGGTAGCAGACATACAAGGGTTACACAGATGTACACGCAGGCAAAACACCCATACACATAAAGTAAAATTAAAAAATAATAACTTTAAAAAAAAAATCACCATTTGAGTGTCAGCTTTGCTGAGCTGCGGCGGAGGGGTGAGTTCAGGAGGAAGGGGCCAGGCCGGAACATGTGTGCCAGGGCACCATCTAGTGGTTGAAACCTAGTACTGCACTAACCTGTGAGGAGTCCAGTCACCATACCCATCGCCACAGTGAAGCTGAGAGCCCCAATGTCAGTGACCGTCTGGGCGATAATCCTAGAATGGACAAAGCAGAGAAGCCACTCAGATATCGGGCTGCAGGCAGCGGGACAAACATGACAGATGGCATTAGTGGTGACGTTGCCAAGAAGGGCTGTACAGAAACCAAGTGGCCTTCCCCCAGCTGGCGCCTTGCTGCCATGTTCCTGTTGAGCTCTCTGCAGATGTAGTTGGGACAGGAAGAGAGGTTTCACCGTCCTCTTTGGCACATTAAAAATTCCCCGGCTCTGTGGATCAGTCAGCTGGAGCCGCGGCTGGGACCAGACTCGGGACGGCCGCTGGCTCTTCTCCTCACATCTCATTTAGTCCAGGCTGGCCTCAAACACGCTATGTGGTAGACTCTACCTCTACCAGGCAGAGAATGACTTTGAATTCCTGGTCCTCCTGCCCCTACCTTCCAAGTTCTGGGATTCCCAGCTTGTGTGGTGCTAAAGGCTGGAAAGCCCGAGCTGGGCTGAGCTCATCCCTTCCCCCGGGGAGTCAGGCCTCCTTGAAAACTCCTCTTGTTCAATCCATCACTGCACAGGCAGGTAGGAGTCCAGGAAAAGAGACGGCAGATCTCAGAGCCTACTGGGGCGTTACCCTTGCCTGCGTACGTCAGCTTATAAACTGCACTCCCTGCTTAGCCTCCTCTCTGAACTCTACGGCAGTTACAAGAACTTGGAAGCACGGGGTATAGTTCCCACCCCTCCACCCACAAAGCCTTCCCAACCACCCACAGGGATGGTTTCATGGCCACTCTCTTTGGCTTCTTTCGGTTGGCTGGTTTTTTGGTTTTTTGAGACAAGGTTTCCCTGTGTAGCTCTGGTCGTCCTGGAACTAGCTCTGTAGATCAAGCTGGCCTTGAACTCATGGAGATCCTCCTGCCTCTGGCCTGCTCTGTTTAGATTTGTGGAGCCTCCAGACTTGTGTGCTTGGACCCTACTCCCAAGCTGTTCCTTTTTTGAGATGTGCACAGGAGAACTGGTAGCTCCAAACAAGATATAGAGGTTAGGAACATTTCTGAAGCCGGGTGTGCTAACTCATATCTGAGCTGAGGTGTGAGGGAATTCCAGGTCAATCTGAGCTACAGTATAAGACCCTGTTCAAATTTTAAGAAGAAGGAGAAAGAGAAGGAGAAGGAAAGAAAGAGGAGGAGGAGAAGAGGAGGAAGAGGAAGAAGAGGAGGCTGGGCAGTGGTGGCACACACCTTTAATCCCAGCACTTGGGAGGCAGAGGCAGGTGATTTCTGAGTTCGAGGCCAGCCTGGTCTACAGAGTGAGTTCCAGGACAGCCAGGGCTACATGGAAAAAAAAAAAAAAAAAAAAAAAAAAAAAAAAACCAACATCTTGAAAAGCAAACAAGGGCTGAGATGGTTCAGTGGTTAAGAGCACCGACTGCTCTTCCAGAGGTCCTGAGTTCAAATCCCAGCAACCACATGGTGGTTCACAACCATCTGTAATGGGATCTGATGCCGCCTTCTGGTGCGTCTGAAGACAGCTACAGTGTACTCACATAAATAAAATAAATCTTAAAAAAAGAAAAAAAAAAGAAAAGCAAACAAACAAACAAACAAAAAACACCACCACTACCAACAACAACAACAAACAAAATAATCTCTGAATAGAAAAGTGGAAAGAAAAAAAAAGGAAAAAGAAAAAAAACATTCTCTGAATAAATTGGTGCATTTTCTTCCCAAGTTGGATAAAGGTCAAAAGAAGATGGCAAGCAACCCACCAGAGTTCCGAGAACCTGGGCTCCTCGACTATCTGAAGGAAGTAGTGGGTGAGTGCTCCGAGCAGACCCGGCAAGCCGAAGGTGTAGTGGATACCACTGGGGTTCTGCAGCATGTGGTTGGAACACGCCTGCAACCAAAATGGCATTATAAGTAAGACCCACAGTCCCTCCTAAGTCTTCCACGGGTCCTTCACATCAGGGGCACCAAAGAGCTTGACACAGAGCCCTGAAGGTCCATTCGCATCTGCCTAGGAGACATTTAAAATGCCCAGAAGAGGGCCCTGGAGAGATGACTCAGCAGCTAGGACCTGCTAGAGAAGGGTCCTCTGAACTTAGCTCACAGCACTCACATGAGCTCTCTCTGGACTCGGCATTCTACATGTGGTGCACAAACACACTGTACTGGCTGGTTTTCTGTGTCAACTCGACACAAGCTGGAGTTATCCCAGAGAAGGGAGCCTCCCTTGAGGAAATGCCTCCATGAGATCCAGCTGTAAGGCATTGTCTCAATTAGTCATCAAAGGTGGGAGGGTCTGTTATGAGTGATGCCATCCTTGGGCTGGTAGTCCTGGGTTCTATAAGATGGCAAGCTAAACAAGCCAGGGGAACAATCCAGCAAGCAGCACCCCTCCATGGCCTCTGCATCAGCTCCTGCCTCCAGGTTCCTACCCTGTGTGAGTTCCAGTCCTGACTTCCTTTGGAGATGAACAGCAATGTGGAAGTGTAAGCTGAATAAACCCTTTCCTCCCCCACTTGCTTCTTGGTCATGATATTTTATGCAGGAATAGAAACCCGGACTAAGACCCATAGAGGCAAGATACTCATACACATAAAAATAAATGAAATCCTTATTTTCAAATGCTGAGAAAGACTGAGAATGCAGATGGATGGGAGAGTGCTTGCCTACAAAATGCAAGAGCCTGGGTTCTAGCCACAGGCGTGAGCAGACGTGCACGTACAGGTGCACACACATGCACGCACACTCATGTGCACGTACACACAGAGGATTCAGTGCCTGTGGCTACAGGATGAGGACTGGGATTCTGCTATTCTGACAAACTCCCAGGTGATATTGTCACAGTTGGAATGTGACATGGCCCCCCACAGGCTTATGGGGTTGAATATCTGTCCCCTCCCCGTGATGGTCCTGTTCTAAGAAGCTGTAGGACCTCTAAGGGGGAGACATCTGGTATTAGTAAGTTCCTAGGAGTTGGGTCTTATGGGTTACAAGCTAGCTCCACGTCCAAGCTTTTGACTTCACGGTCCACTGAAATGTGAACAAGCAGCAGCTACACACTCCCACCGCCAGAGTGCTGCTGGTGCCCATGCTTTTCCCACCATGGTGGATGGTATCTCTGCAAACCATGAGCCAAAATAAATCTTTTCCCCCTCAAGTTGCTTCTTGGTGGTAGTCGGCAACAGAGCCAAGGAAAACAGCCAACACAGTTAGTTGCCAGTGCTAACCGTCTCGTGTCCCACTCTGAGTAGAAGGTCTGAGTGCTACCCATCTCCTGTCCCACTCTGACACAGATGCCATTCATCTTTGAGGCTGCCAAGTCTATGTCGGGACAGGATGGGGACACCAATACTGTAGAGTATTATCAATACCCCTGGCTTCTAGTTTCTACAGCTCAGCAGCATACCAACCAAGAATGTCTCTAGTTCTTGCCAAATGTCTCCGATACATGCCACCCACAAGACAACAAGGGACACGGTGTCAGGACTGCATCATCTGTCCACACGGCAGTCTGTCCCACAGTCTCTCCACTTCTGCCCTCAGCAGCTCTGAGGAGACACAGGGAATTTCCTCAGGTTCCTTCTCTCCTTACTGTCCCCTCTGTCTCTAGAGGAAGCATCCGGACCCCTGGTTGTTCTGGGAGATATCCCAGCACATCCCACCTCTTGAGATGCTGGTCTCACCAAAGTCCTGGCTCACCCAAACCTGCTGGGATCAAACCCAATTCTCAGCTGGACCACACACTCTTCTCTCATTGAGCATTTGAAGGCACTTCCCCCTCCCCCCGCCCACCTCCCCCCCCCCCCCACCCCCCCACCCCCGCATGGAATGCTTTTCCCCTCTGCCTGGCTTAGCCCACTTCCTGTCCACTGCTCAGCTAAGGCCACCTCCCCTCCAGGAGTATTGGCTTCTACTCTGACCCGTCCTGGCTAGCTTAGGCCCTCTTCCAGTGCTTATCGGTGTGCTGTGTCTATCTGGGGTAGAAGAAGGATTAAAGTGTGCCTGGTGGCCGGGCAGTGGTGGTGGCGTATGCCTTTAATCCCAGTACTTGGGAGGCAGAGGCAGGCAGATTTCTGAGTTCGAGGCCAGCCTGGTCTACAGAGTGAGTTCCAGGACAGCCAGGGCTACACAGAGAATCCCTGTCTCGAAAAACAAAACAAAACAAAACAGAACAAACAAACAAACAAACAAAAAAATGTTCGTGGTGAAGGACTGACTGAAGGAACAAGCAAATGTCTCATCTTCAAAGTGACAGAGCCACCCCAACCTTGCAAGAGTCCAGGGAAATGAGGTGCCAGGGTGTCAAGGGACTGGTGCCAGCTACTTTTATGTCGACTTGACACAAGCTAGAGTCATGTTGGAGGAGAGAACCTCAGCTGAGAAAATGCTTGTGGGGCCATTTTCTTGATTGTTGATTGGCATGTGAGGGCACGGCTCACTGTGGGTGGTGCCACCTCTACGTTGTCCTAGGTTCTAGAAGAACGAAGGCTGAGCAAGCCATGGGGCAGGGAGCAAGCCAGGGAGCCGCGTTCAGCCTGCACACCAGTCCCTGCCTCACATTCCTGACTTCTTCTGTGGCTGTTTATATTCTCGTGTTCATTTGGGTCCCAAAATGGTTTGTACAGGAAGCCATATGTCCACCTCTAAGACATTGAGGGACCCTGACCCCGATTGGTTTTGATTGGCAAATAAAGATGCCGGCAGCCAAAGGCCGGGCAGGGCCGACAGAGGTGAGACCACAGTATTTTCTCTGGCATGGGACCAAGAGAAGGAGAAGGAAGGAGGGATCCGCCATGCTGGGAGAAGGAGAAGGAGAAGGAGAAGAAAGATGCCATGTCTGAGAAAGAGCGGGACAGAGAACATAGCGGCCACGTAGGAGCTGGGGGCGGGGGCGGGGGGGGCGGGGCAGGTAGTGGCCCAAGAGGGCTCCCCGATTGCATCCAGGGCAGCAAGGATAGAATATTGGATTTAGGAAGTAATAACTCAGAGATTTCAAAGGGAGGTGGATTAGCCAGTGAAGGTTAGGAAGTGGCCCAGTCATTGAGCTGTTCTAGACATAACAAAATATAAAGGCTGTGAATGTGTCTTTCATTCAGGAACCCAGAACACTGGGGTGAGTAGCAAGAAACACACCACAGTCCATCGGGATCTATTCAAGTAATTAATTAGGGGCTGCTACAGACTACCGACTGTAAGATGAAATAAACCCTTCTCTCCCCAAGTTGCTTTTGGTCATGGTATTTTATCACAGCAATAGAAACAATAACTATGACAGGACCTGAGCCCAGTGGCATCTGTCACCTTCTGAGCTATTTCTACTGTGTGACAACTGCTCTCATCTCAGGGATTCAAAGTCAGAAGAGATAAGAGACATTTGTTCCCACAGCAGATGAAAAGCAGACCGACAGAAGAGATGGCTCAGTAGTTAAGAGCACTGGCTGCTCTTCCAGAGGACCCAGGTTCAATTCCCAACACCCACATGGCATCTCACAACTGTCTGTAACTCCGGTTCCAAGGTATCTGACACCCTCACACCAATTACATAAGTTGTTAAAAGAAAGAAAAGGCCCGGCTGTGGTGGCCCACACCTTTAGTTGATCCCAGAATTCAGGAGGTGGAGGCAGGTGGACCTCTGTGAGTTTGAGGCTAGCCTGGTCTACAGAGTCAGTTCCAGGACAGTCAGGGTTATACAGAGAAACCTTCTCTCAAAAAAAGAAAGAAAGAAAGAAAGAAAGGAAGGAAGGAAGGAAGGAAGGAAGGAAG
>JADRCD010234924.1:0-67390 GCA_019843815.1 Montemys delectorum
AATGAATTTCTTGATAGCCAGGACTCTGGCTTGTAACCCTGTGGGTACCCTTAGAAGTGGCATCTAACAAGCATTCATGAATGCTGGGTCCACAGGAGCCAAGCCTCCTGCCTACAGGCCTTCTCACCCTGTCTCCATAGATGACCTTCGAGCAGTGGTTCTCAATCTGTGGGTCTTGACTCCTCTGAGAGTCAAATGACCCTTTCACAGGGGTCACATATCAGATATCTACATTATGATTCGTTACAGTAACAAAATTAGTTTTGAAGCAGAAATGAAAATTGTGTTATAGTTGGGGTTCCCACACCATGAAGAACTGTGTAAGGGGAGGCAGCATTAGGAAGGCTGAGAAGGGATGTGGTGGAGCAGCAACTGCAGAGCAGAGGAAGGGGAAGAACACAGGAAGACACGAGACCCGCGGCACCCAGCACCTTGACAAATGTCACACTGCGGACCAGTGAGAAAGAAGGCTCTCTTCCCAGAGAGGGAAAGCAGGATCTCAATTTTCCTGTTAACAAGAAGGGATGTTAGCTTGATCAACCAGTTGTGGTGCACACCTTTAATTCCAGCACTTGGGAGGTGGGACAGGTGGATCTCTGAGTTTGAGGCCAGCCAGCCAGAGCACTAAAAAGGGAGCCGGGGGAGCACTGACTGCTCTTCCAGAGGACCCAGGTTCAGTTCCCAGCACCCGCACGGCAGCTCACAACTGTAACTCCTGTCCCAGGGATCCAACACCCTCATACAGACATCCTTGCAGTTAAAACACCAATGTACATAAAATAAAAATAATTTTTAAAAAGTTAGATCAGTAATTTTCTTTTTTTTTCTCAAGATTTATTTAATATATCTAATACATTGTAGCCATCTTCAGACACACCAGAAGAGGGCATCAGATCTCATTACAGATGGTTGTGAGCCACCATGTGGTTGCTGGGATTTGAACTCAGGACCTTTGGGAACACAGTCAGTGCTCTTAACTGCTGAGCCATCTCTCCAGCCTGGCCCAGATCAGTAATTTTCTAACCATTGTCCATGTAAGGTTTCAAGAGAACACAGGGTTACATGGATTAAAAATAAAATGTCCAAAGCCAGCCAACGACTTGATGCCTAAGGGCCCCTGTATACTAGGTCAGCACTGCTGCGAGCTGCTGTGGTTCTACACTAGGTCTGGACTGCTTCATGCTGCTGTGGTGGCAAAGCAACCAAGTGGGCTGTCTGCTTCATCTCACTGGGTTACCCAGTTTTTTGTTTTACTTTATGTGTGTGATGTGTGTATATACATGTGTGAGCACAGATGACACCACATGTGTACAGCAGTGCATGCTAGGTTCTCCTAACAGAGATGTCAGATGACAACATCCATCTTGTCTGAGGCAGGGACTCCTATTCACTCTGCGCAGGCCAGGCTAGATGGCCTGTGAGCTGCCATTTTGCTGAGGCTCAGTAGCACTGTGGGATAACTCCACCTCCTCAGTCTTCTATGGCTCTGAGGTGGAACCTGCTCTCCCGCCTGTGCTTATCGACTGAGCCTGGCCCCAGCTCTACTTTCATAAGGACCACTGGCAGGATCCACTACAGGAAACCACTGAGACACACCAGCTCAGAGCAAAGGCTCTGACTGCCAAGGCCCAGTGAGGCATCTCCTGTCTGTCTCCCATTCCCATGCTTGTCAGAAAGCAAACGTGTGGCTGCGTCGTCAGCCACTTATTTCACACTGGAGCATTTATTCTAAATCCTGGGGTAGGTATAAGACACACGAAACCCCTGACAACTGCAGCCACCACAGGATACCTGACCTAAGGCAACCCAGCAATTCTGCCTTCCAACCGGACTTTGTCCTGTCTAGGCCTTCTGTGTACCCAGATCCCCTGGCTCTACTTCCTGAGTGTGTGGACCACCAAACCAGTATATGAGGCACAGGGCAGAGAACCCAGGGCTCTGTGCATGTGACGCTCTCCTACCTGAGCTGCCTCCCTACCCCCCTCCATAAGAAATATCCTAACAGGAAGATGGACATAAAATTAGTAGAGAAAGAAGCTGGGCAAGGAAGCACACCTCTACCCCTAGCTATGCAGGAGCTTCAGGCAGATGGATTGAGTTTTCAGCCAGCCAAGGCCACATCTCAAAACTAACTACAAAGTGCACAGATAGGACCAAACATGGTGGCTTATACCCATAACTCCAGCACTCAAAAGACAAAATTGAAAATGTCACTGTGGGCTGAAACCAACCTGGGCTATATAGCAAGACTCGGGTGCAAAACACAATTAACAAAGGCTATTGAGGTGGCTCGGTGGATAAAGGCACTTGTCCCCAAGACTGACAACCTAAGCTCACTCCTCAGGGCCCAAATGGTAGAAGGACAGAGCCAGCTCCCAAAGGTGCCCGTGACCTCTGTGCAAACACACAATAAGTACAATAATTAATATAATTCTTAAAAAAGCACAGATTACATGCTGTATCTACTGCATCATGAATTAACTGGTTTAATAAATGAAGGCTGCTTTAGTTTTAAACTCTGAGATCTACAGAGGCATCCTCTCCCACTGTGACATCTGGAGCTCCAGCTAGCCGAGTTTAATTCTTCCCATCCTCCCTTTCTTCTCTAAACAGCTCACTCAGCATCAAAGAGGAAAGGTGACTAGGACATGGCCCTTGTCTTCAAAGAGCTCAGAGACTGGTAGGTGGGGCAGCCACTGAAGCAGCTGATGGTGCCATGGAAATAGGATGGGTTACCAACTGCCTGGAAGAATTAGGGAGGACATCTCTCAAGAGGTGACTTTAAAAAAGATTTATTTTTAAGGGGTCTGTGTGTGTGTGTGTGTGTGTGTGTGTGTGTGCGCGCGCGCGCGCGCGCTCGCACACCTTAACTATGATCCATGTCTTCCACCCCTGAAGGGTTTGATTTAGCTCTTAGAAAAAAAGCTGAGTTAAGTAGCAAAAAAACAAGAGTTCAATAAGCAGGTTGCAAACAATGGAACTCATGTCACAGAGAAGCTCGCTGGTTCAGGAGTCTAGACTTCCAAAGGGACAATAACTGTGGTAGATGTTAGAAAAACAAAATGGAGCTTTGGCTTTTAACTATGGGAGATGCCAAAACTTCTTGTTTTTAAATAGAGCCAAACCCTATAGCCTAGGTTAGAACTTAGAATAGACCAGGCTGGCCTTGAATTCACAGCCATCATCCTGCCTCAGCCCTCCATATTGTAGGACTACAGGCATGCATGAGCACGCCTGGCTCCATTTAGACTTTGGTGGGTGGGTTGGTTTGTTCTGCGACAGTGTCTCTCTATGCCCTAGCTGGCCTCAAGCTCACAGAGCTCCACCTGCCTCCTCGTCTGGCTTGCTGAGATCAGGGCACAGACCACCAGGCCCACCTCCGATTAGTTCTCAGGTAGAGAGCTTGGCTGAGGGTACAGCTTAGTGGCAGAACCAGCTTTGCTTGAGTGACACCCTGGGTCCAACCCCCAGAACTGGAAAGAAAAAGGAAAAGACAATAAAATCCAAAAGGTTTGAGGATAACATGTGAGGCCTTGGAGCTGAAGTGGGGAGACTGGACCTCCCTTCCTGCCTCCATCCCTGCACCCAGAACTCAAAACAACAGTATGCTAAGGAGTCCATTTCTCCAGAGTCAGACCAGAGAATATCTTCACTGCAGAGGCAGGACACAGAGTCTTACCTCACCTTCATCCTAGGATCCTCCTTTGAATCTCAGACAAAGCATCATTTAGCCCAAGAACTCTAGCTCTGCCACTCATTCACAGAGCAACGCTGTTCCCTCCAAGCCACCCGTTTGTTCTTCTATCAAATGGGGGGGGGGCGGGGAGGAGGGAGACAAGAGAGAGAGATCCTGGGGGAATGCAGTGACAGTTAAGTGTGCAAGCACAGATTCAGGTAGTGTGTGCAGCCAGCCCAATGGCCAAAGGGTTGAGCAGTGCCCCACCCAACTGTGTCTGCCCTGAATCTCTGAACGGGACTTTACTTGGACTTGGGTCTTTTTTTTTTTTTTTTTTTTTAATTTTTATTTTTTGTATTTTCTTTATTTACACGTACATTTCCCCCTTCCCATTTTCTCCTCCAAAACAAACAAACAAACAAACAAACAAACAAAAACAAGAACAAACCCCTTTTGCCTCCCCCCTGGACTTGGGTCTTTACAGATAGACATAATCAAGTAGAAATGACCTTCTGTTGAACTGGACAGGATACTCTCTAATGACTGACATCCTTTTAAAGAGAGAAATTCAGATAGACCGAGACACACAGAGAAAATGCTGTGTGAGGAGGAAGAGACATGGTGCATCTAGAAAATAAGGGGAGCCACAGACTGCTGAAAGCCAGCAGAGAGAACAGAACCAACCTTTTCCTAAAGCCACAGGACAGGACCAGCAGACAGCCCAAGAGTAAGGTGCTTGCTATGTAATCGCAGCACTTTTGGATGCCCAGGATCCACCTGAGCCAGGAGGGCACGGAAGCACTCCGGGAATCCCCAGGAGCCAGAAGCAGGGGAGCCCCAGGCCAGGGGTTCTCCCCTTCCTTCCTGAAGCTGCTACCCTTAAACACAGTCCTCATGCTATGGCCACCCTCAACCATAAAATTATTTTGTTGTTATTTCACAACTGTAATTCTGCTACCGTTATGAGTTGTAATGTAGATATCTGATATGCCGGAGAGCAGATATGTGATCCTGTGAAAGGGCTGGTGATTCACGGGCTGAGAAGCACTGCTCTAGAGCAAACCGGCGAGGCTGGCTAGTTCCAAAATGGCCAGCTCTCGGTTCAGAGAGAACACAGAGATCGAAGTAGACATCAAAAACAAGATGGCAGCAACTGAGGAGGGCATCTGATGTCAGCCTCAGGCTTCTACACACACATGCACACAACACTCATGCACCTCCACACATGTACATACATGTACATACATGCACACACCACACACACACACACACACACACACACACAAATTAAAACATTCAAACAAAAAGACCAATGAGACAGTTCAGTGTTTGTGAAGGGCACGTGCCACTGGGCCTTGGTGACCTGAGTTTAATCCCTGAGTCCTACATGGTGGGTAGAAAGAACGGACTTCCAGAGTTATCCCCTGACCTCGACCAACATGTCTCGGCACACTCACACATACAATAAGTGAAACAATAAATAAATGTAGGGAGTCAAAAATAATTGAGATGCAGTCTTATAAATGAACAGGCCAGCGCCCGCCTCCCCATGTGTGAGGATTAAACTGAGCACAGCCACATTCTATCCCAAGTGTATGTTTGTTTGGTTTGGTTTGGTTTTTCGAGACAGGCTTTCTCTATGTAGCCCGCCCTGCCTGTCCTGGAACTCACTCTGTAGACCAGGCTGGATTTACGGAGATCTGCCTGCCTCTGCCTCCCAAGTGCTGGAATTAAAAGGCGTGTGCCACCACCACTTGGCCCCATCCAAATGATTTAATTCTAAATAAAAGGACCTTAGAAGCTGGGGTGACGCTCTTGCAGAGGAGCCTGAACACACGTCAGGTAGCTCACAACAGCTTGTAAGTCCACTGGCAGGGGATAGAACACCTTCTGGACTCTACAGGTAATCTGCACACACATGTGCATATCCAAATAGACACACACTCACACACACACACACACACACACACATACACACGACCTCAAGGCATTTTTTTTTTTTTTTTTTTGCTACACTTGACTTCCAATTTCTAGCCTTCATAACTGTAAGACAATTAATTTCTCCTGTCTCAGGCCACCTGGTATATGGTAATCTGTTTTGGCTACCTTGGAAAACTAATACAAAATAACTGATCAATAGAAGTAAATGTTAGCTGCTCTAGTTATTAGGGTTAATTGAATAACACTTATGGCAAATGCTTGACATAGTGAGTTTGGCCTGAGGAGCTCAGAATTCTACACTAGAAAAAAAGGCATGAGAGAGCTATGCTGGGTAGTATTTTACACCCTTGGCGTCAGGGATGGAGAGACAGCTCAGCAGGTAAGAACACTGGCTGACTCAGGTTTGGATCCCAGCACCCACATGGCTGTCACAACCACCTGTAACTCCTGTTGGGGGATCTCCTCTTCTCACTTCCACAGATACCGGGCATGCCTGTCATATACAGGCATACATATAGGCAAAACATCCAAACATACACATAAAAATTTTAAAAAGACCACAGTCTCATAACCTGGCCCCCACTTTTCTCAGCATCTCTGTGTCCATCCATGAGCACCTTCCTGAAAACTCAGGAAGTAAACTCCTTCAACTGCCTCATGATAAAACAGACCACTGATCTGAGCAGACCCCTCAGGAAGACCTGGAGAAGCCCAAGGGTCAGGCACTGCACGCTCTTGACCTCACCATGCCTTCATTCCCCACTTACTAAGCGAGGGAACTGCCCAGCCTGACATCTCATCCATTCCCTCCCTCCTTCCCTAGCTCGAGACATTCGATGTGGCACCTACACTATTCCAGGCAGGTAAGATCCTCCTGGAGCTCCAATACCAACAAGCAGGGAGTTCACCAGAAACTGTTTAACAACAGTTGTGAAGTACAACCAAGGAACTGGGAGACAGAGCAGCAACTCACAGGGCCCCAACCATGCCCGGGGACTACGGCAAAATGGTCAAGGCAGGCTACTCTCAGCAGACAATAACCAGTGTACTTAGTAACTACAAGACTGGTAGGCAGTCTGTGGGGAAGGCCTGTTAAATCCTGGCTCTCAGTTTCTCCAGCTGGGTTTTGTTGTTGTTAAGTTTGTTCTAATCTTGGTTTTCGAGACAGAGTTTCTCTTCCTAAGAATGCTGGCTGTCCGGGAACTCCCCAGGCTGGCCTCGAACTCAGAGATCCCTCTGCCTCCTAAGTGCTGAGATTAAGGGCATGCACCACCTCTCTACCCTCTCCCTTGCTGTTTATATTGGTCACTAACTCTCAATAACTTTCTCAGTGAGTCACCTCTGAAAGGGAGAGTGAGCCCTGAGGGTGTGTCAAACACATTTTCTGTGACCCACAGAGAATGCATGGGTGTGAGGCAGAGGCCACACAACACCATCCAGCTCTTCTGCCTGGTTTACACCAGACAGAGAGACCTCGACGGGGCCACACGTAAGGGTTACAGTGTCTAGGGATAAGGACCAGTCGAGACTGCAGATCACTACTCGAGCAGATCTCACCCTATAGTCTTCACTACTCGGTTGTGGTTTTTAACTGCCGGGGTACAAAAATCTGGCAAGAAACCTAGCCTATTTCTTCTGATTACATTGCAAGTCCTAAAACAGTGGCCACCAATGTAAATGTTAGTTGGATATCTTTAGAGGGGACTGGAACAAGTAACCTGGGAAAAAAATCTAAATCCACAGTTATCCCCAAAACTGGTCAATCAATCTCCTTTCTCAAAGAAGGCTCAAGACCAGCTAAGACTTCTGCTTCCTGAACAGTTCTGAGCAGGAGAGAGCAGAGGGGTGTGGCAGCAGCTCCCACACATTCACAGGCTGTCCAGCAGAGACAGCATCCCAAGGACCGTACCCCCAGATGTGGACCACATCTCTGAACTTCACTAAGCCCCTCTGCTCTCTGGCTGTCTTGTTTGCTTGTTTATTGCTTTATAGCTCTGGACTGCAGAGCTGTGCTGCCCTCTGTTCATGACTGTCCTTTGGTCACACGGAGACCAGAAGCATGGCCCCAGCCCTGCCCCACCCAGATCCATATCAAAGTGACTTGTCATCCCATAAGGCACTGTAGACCTTTCCCCTTTGGGCCAGGACCACAAACCTCCCAGCACCACCCCCCCACCCCCCCAACCACCACCAACTTATTGAGTCAGGGTCTTGCTGTATAACACAAGCTGACCCAAACTCTTTATCCTCAACTTCTCAAATAATGAGTTCATAGGCATGCATAAGCAGACTGCACATTGAGAAAAAGACTGTGCGTGCGAGAGTGCATGCATGCATGCGTGCATGTACTACACAGATATGCACACATTGGAAATTGAGCCCAAAGTCTTAAGTATAGTCTGGCCTCCACTACTGCCATACCCCTAGCCACTGAAAAAGGGGTCATCGACATTGAAAGTGGCGGACAGAGAACAACTTCCAGGGGAATCTAAGAAATTTGAAAGAATGAAAATGTCTATTTGTTCTACACCAGCCAAATCCTGTTCAAGAGCAGTTGAGATCTGCTGTCCCTTCTAGGCTGTAGGAGCCCTGCCTTCTGCCTGTGTGACTGCCCCCCACAGACCCTTCCCCACAGCCAGCATCCTGCAGACAACAGGGCCACGCAGGCATCTTTACCTCGTCTGTGTTCTCCCCTCCACCATCCTTGCTTGAGCTGCTGGGCTTGGCTGTGCCTTTGGCAAGCTTGGAGGGTTCCTGCTGGGGAAAATAGAGTTAGAGTTAGTAGAAGCCAAGGGAAAGGACAGGCCTCGCCTGAACCTCTTAATTCTTTTTGTTGTTGTTGGATTTTTCTTTTTAAAAAAAAAAAAAGATTTATTTATTGTTATATGTAAGTACACTGTAGCTGTCTTCAGACACACCACAAGAGGATGTCAGATCTCTTTACAGATGGTTGTGAGCCACCATGTGGTTGCTGGGATTTGAACTCAGGACTTTTGGGAGAGCAGTTATTGCTCTTAACCACTGAGCCACCTCACCAGCACACTCACACTGTTGGGTTTTTTTTGTTGTTTGTTTTTCTTGTTTTTTGTTTGTTTAGGATCTTGCTATGCTAGACAAGCACTCTACCACTGAGCTGTATCTCCAATCCTTCCTAGGTCTTTAGCTATGCACCATCCAACTGAATCAGTTAAAACCTACTGTAGCGGCTGGGCATGGTGGCACACGCCTTTCATCCCAGCACTTGGTCTACAGGGTGAGTTACTCTGAACAACCAGGGCTATACAGAGAAAACCCCATCTCAAAGAAAAACAAAACAAAACAAAAACAAGTAAAAAGTCTACTGTATCAACCCTGGGACACACAAGGAAACTCGGGCCTTCTAGGAAGCTTGGGTTCACCATTAGGCACCACAATATCCTTTTATCTGTCTCCTCACCCGGGCAGTCAGGATTGGTCAGAGGTGCCCAAGGCTTCCTCAACAGAGCAGAGCAGAACCATCTCTGTCCCCTCAGGGTCACCCAAGACTGGGAGGTATTTATTTAGGCGACATAAACAGCACCCAGCCAAGAGGCTGCTGGTGCATGTAACAGGATGCTAATGGTCCAGAAGTATCCCACCCAAAAAAACCACTCAGAGCCTCAGGCAACAAGCCTGGGACAGAGATGGAGGTAAAGTCCTGAATTGTTAACAAACTGTGAGCGCCAATCAAAAGGTTCCCTTGGGAACCTGGCAACTGGCTCAGAGCCCTGGCTTGTCCAGCATCTCTTCCCATGCTCTGAGCCAAAACAAAAGCAACCACACAGGGACAGGATGGGCAGAATTCGAAAGAGACTTGAGGATGCTGCTCTGACTGCAAGTGCAACACCAATCAATGCTGTGGCACAGGTCATGGAACCGTCCAGTCAGGTGACAGACCTGTGTGGAGTACATGGCCTCATGGTACCAAGCTAGAGTTTGGTTTAGTCATAAGCACGTGCCAGTAGAAAGGGCAATAAGACATTCTAGTTTCTTAAAGGGACATGCAGCCCATTCTAGCAGTGTAAAAGCTCAGCCTGAGATGCAACAGCTGCAGAAACCGGGACGTTAACAATAGAAGGGAAGAGCAGGAGAAGAGCGGGGGAGCGAGATGAAGCTTAACCAGCAGAGGAAGAGCTGTGTGTGCGGCAAAGGCACAACTCAGAGGCACGAGAGAAATGGGCTGCCGTCCACAGGACAGACTGAGGCCACTGAGGATGGATTTTCTCACAGTGTGGTTTCATGGAAACAGTCTGCCCAGCGAGGCTGAAAGTTACCAGTCCTAAGCATCTGAGCAGCGGAGGGATGGCCTCCCCTAAGGTGTGCTGCAAAAGGATTCAAGCCTTAGATGAAAGCTGGATTGGAAGACCTTGGAAATCACTTCCAGCTCCAAGAGTCTGCAATTCAGCAGCAGGCAAGCCCCTTCAGTAAGAAGTGTTAAATCAAACGGTTAGACTATGGGGGCAAGCTGATCTCAGGGAGAAGAGTTCTGTGTAGGCTGGAGCAGGGGGAAAGACTTTCTGGGGGTGGAGAGGGAAAACCATTCTCGGATGGGGAGCAGCTCGAAGCTCTGCCTAAGGAGGAAGGGGGCTGAGCACTCTCCCACTGCCTACTGACCAGGCTGGCCATACGGACTCCTGTCAATTGCTCTCAGCAAGTGGTGGAGAGGGAAAAAAAAATGCAGCCAGGACAGGACCCAGCACCCAAGTGACTGACAGCACACAACAGACATGGGCCCTCTAACAAAGCTGACCCACTGCCACTCATGGCTGGTCTTCGCTTGATCGTGAGCCGCCTAAGCTTCTTGTACCCTCCACCCACCTCATGGTACTCATCTCTCAGGGAATGTGCCTGAGAGGTTCAGCTGCCTTGGTGTGTGGGTGTGAGTGGGTGTAGGGGAACAGGGCCCACGAGCCTCACTCTCTGTCTTCTGAAGAACAGGTGATACACACACTGTGGCCCAACCCAGCTGTTGCATGACGGGAGGCCCTGGGCTTTCAAGCCAGCAGTGTGTTTTAAGCTCAGCTCTTCCTACTTATGTGCAAGTGAGGGGGTAACAAGCCTTTCTCGGCCTCTTTTTCCTCACCTATTAAGCAAACACAATGATAGGACCCACTTCCCTCAGCCAGTGTCTGGTACAGAAAATCCAAATGCTGTTACTATGAACAGGAAAGTGGGAGGGGTACTTCATGCAGGAAAAAAAAATTTTCCCCCCTTGGTTTTTCAAGACAGGGTTTCTCTGTGTACCCCTGGCTGTCCTGGAACTCACTCTGTAGATTAGGCTGGCCTCGAACTCAGAAATCCACCTGCCTCTGCCTCCCAAGTGCTGGGATTAAAGGCGTGTGCCACCACTGCCCGGCAGGAAATTTTTTTGAAAAGACCTAAATCCAATTTCAAAAGAGAAGGATGTTCATCTCACCAAAGATTGACTCGGCACCAATCTACTAAGCACCTACTATGTGTAAGGGACATATCAAACCTGCACACAGTTTCATTAATACCTCAAGGAGGACAAACTGTGTCCACAATGCATTCCCACCCAAGACTGAACACACAAAGTCTGTACGTGAGCCCAGTGAAGGCCCAGGAAAGATTTCCCTGAGGAAGCAGTGAAGGATAGCGAGGAGAAAGGGGATAGGTGACAGATGAGCAATAAGGAGCCTCCACCCACCTGTCTTTGTGCCTCCATCCCAGTACACCTCAGTCACACTGTCATCTCTCTCCCCCTCAGAACCTGAAGGAGGCCAAATGCAGCCCAAAATCCAGTGCAGATTAGCTCTCATAAAGGCCCCCTCGGCTGCTTCCACGCATCCCAATCCTTCCTGTGCCCTTTCTCAACCAAACCACTCATCACAGCCTGAGGAACTCTAAGAATGTCCCCTCTAATCCTCAGTCAGCCGTGAGGCAGATGGGACAGGATCTGGTCCTACTGATGCTTAAGATCACTTCTGCCTGTAAACTCCACAGCCCTCAGTCCCCAGCTGAGCTACCCTGAGTGCACAGCTTCTATTAGCTGGATGGAGCATACTGGCAAGGACAAGACCAGCACACACAGCTCTGCCAGGCTCACCCCCTCCCTCGGACACCATCCGCCCGTCCTATGCTCTAACTCTCAGACTGAGAAGTTACAGTGACAGCCCACACGCAGAGCCACCTGGCAAACACACAACAGCCCCAGGATAAAGAGTTTGATGGATAAGGTTAGAGATGATAGCCCAGTATCCATCAAGGGGAAAATGAATGCAATCCACCTCTGGGGTCCTTAGGAGAGTGGACCACGGAGAGTTGATACCAGGCCAGAGCCAGTCCAGCACAAGGGGCCAGCCCCAAAGCTGGGGAGGCTGGAATACCAGGTCCAGCCTCCACCCCTCCACCCCCTCAGGCTAAGTCTGCCTCTCAGAAGAACCACAGATCTCAGCAAGAGCAGCAAACAAAGGGAAAGGCAGGGACAGGTGAGAGTGGTTTGGAGGCAAAAGATGGTAAAAGAAGGTAACATCAAGAAATGGCCTGTCTGGCTGGGAGTGTAGTACTAGGAGTACTGCACTTGCTTAGATGTGCAAGACCCTGGGTTTGATCTCTGTCACTGCAAATAATAAAGAAATGGCCCGTGTAAGGACGTTACAACCAAGTGTACCGGAGGAGAAGAAAACTAAACAGAACAGGCTATGTTTCAGCTTTAATATGTCCCAAGAAAGGGAGAAACCCTGTCCTGGTGCAAAAAAGGAAATGCAAAGGTTATCCTAAGGAATACAGGGAGGAGCCTCTTCAGATTAGAAACCTCGTCCTGTCTAGGGTGAACATGGAAGCCAGCTGATGCCAGTTCACTTGCACGGAAGAGCCCTCCAAGTCGGGAGACCTGAGATTGCAGCCAGGCCTCCAGCAGGATGTGTGACCTTGGACAAGTCCCTTCCCCTGACATGGCCTCAGTCTCCTCATCTGTACCAGTAGGATACTATACTGCATGTGCTCCAAAGCTCGCTTCCAGCACCGACGTTCTGGGGTTCTATCAAGAGAAGGAAGGGCTTGGTCCTGGCTTACAAGTTTGTGTGTAAAGGAAGACTCGAGGGAGGGGCCTAGGCCAGATTTGGGCGGAGGAGAGAGAAAGCAGAGCGGTTCTAGGTCAGGGGCTTGTCGTGGAGGGAGAAGGGACTGTACAGAACTGTGGAGAGGCCGTCTGTCTTTAAGCTGGTGAGAAGAGGGAAGGGGCTGCACAGGGCGGGGGTGGGGGAGTACTGGAGGGAGATTCGGTCTCAGATGAGGACTGTCCCAAACCGTGGGGGTTCAGGGACAGAGAAAGGCGGGGAGAAAAAGCAAGGGAGTGAGCTGGGAGTGGAGCAGATCTGGAGGGGGCCGGGGGTAGGAGCAAAGAGGAAGGGAAGAGGAATAGGTGGGGGAAAAATCTGTCCGGGCAAAGGCGGAGAGCTGTCCCAGCTGCTGCACGGGCTGGGGGTGCTGCCAGCCGCGCGGCCCGGGGGCTGGCGCGGGAGTGCTGCGGGGGGCCGGACCAGAGGGTCAGTCTGAGGCTGTCCCGGGCCTGCCTCGGGCCCCTCCCAGAGCTGCGCGCAGGCCCGGCGGCGGAGGCGCGAGGGGAAAGGCCACGCTTACCTTATCCTTCTTCAGTTTATAGGGCATCTCGGCCGGTCCACACCCGGCCCGGCTCCTGCGGCCCCGCTCCGGCTCCGGCTCTGCTCGGCCGCACTCGGCCCGCTCGGCGTCTCTTCGCCACCGCCTGCGCGCTGCGCCCGGGCCGAGCCGTGGCTGCGCTTCCAATTGGCCCGAACTCTTACAAACCTGCCTGACAACCAGGCGCCGCCTCCTCGGATTGGTCATTGGAGCCAAGCAGCTTCCCTTTTTTCTCATTGGAAAGAAAGAGTACAAACCGCCAGGGTTCGGCTCCCAGAATTGGCTGAAGTGGAAGGTCCCGCCCTAGAAAGGGTCGGGCTTCGTAGAGGAGGCGGGGCCACGGAGAAACCGGAGCTTGGCTAGCAGACTGGTCTCCGGCGTCGCCTTGTGCGTCGTCCTCTGCTATTCTTTTGAGGTCTGCTCCTTCCCTCCAGAAGTGGCTCTCACGTTTTCCCCTGCCCTTCTACCTGCCCTGCTTTGTACGGACTGGAAGAAAAAGGCCCTAACACGAAAAGGGCACCTTTCTTCACAGGAATTTAAAGTAGCTCAGATTGCACACGTGAAATTGATAGAAAAGACTCCCAAGGGTACTCCCTGGCATGCATCAAGTCTGTCCTAGATCGCAGTTGCAGAGGAACAGAGGGGGAAGCCTATCAGCGGTGGAACTGGTCTGAGATAAAATAAGAAACCCTGGTTTGCTGCAGCTTCAAGACGAGGGTCCCTGTAACTACTTCAAGGGTGCTGGGATCGGTAAAACAGCTGCGTTTTGAGCCCTGAGAATGAAGCGGAAAAATAGCCTCATCTTTGCCTACCTGAACCGCCGCTGCCGCACCCAAGCTAGTGTTCAAGTGGATAAAACTGGGTTCTTGCCCTCAGGTAGTTTCCACTCTAATGAGGTTCACAGACTCGTATTAAGAGATGATTAAAATACAATCACATAAATTACACAAACCTCAGAGTGACATGGAGGAATATGTTTTAGTTATCCTAGTAGCCAATAGATTACATTAAAAAACTGGAGGAGGTCCATCAAAAATAAGCCTGTGAGCTGGGTATGGTGGTTTGCCCCTGTAATCCCAGCTCTCGGAAGGTAGAGGCAGGACAATCAGGAGTTACAGACCAGCCTTAGCTATAGCCAGTTGTAAGAACCTCTTAAAACTCCGGGCAGTGGTGGCACATGCCTTTAATCCCAGCACTTGGGAGGCAGAGGCAGGCCGATTTCTGAGGTCGAGGCCAGCCTGGTCTACAGAGTGAGTTCCAGGACAGCCAGGGCTACACAGAGAAACCCTGTCTCGGGAAAAAAAAACCAAAAAAAAAAACAAAAAACCAACCCCCCCCCCCCCAAAAAAGAACCTTTTAAAACAACAACAACAACAAAAACCAACTCTCAGAACTAGAAAGTTACAAATAAGCTTGTGGCTGTTTGCTCCACTGGTAAGAGGCCTTGGATTCCCCCAGCAGCAGGAATTAACTAAACAAATAGTCAATAGTCCTTACACAAAGCAGTAGCCACAATAAAGTGAGATGGGGGCTGGGAAGGTGGCGCTCTCCCAAAAGACCTGAATTCAGTTTCTTCACAATCGCCTGTAACTCCAGCCCCAAGGGATCTGATACACACACACACACACACACACACACACACACACATGCACACTTCATACATACATACATATATACACACACACATAATTTTAAAACTTCAACAACAGAATGGGAAAGAGAAGACAGACAAGGCTCAGTGGTTAAGAGTACTTGCTGGCCGGGCAGTGGTGGCGCACACCTTTAATCCCAGTTCTTGGGAGGCAGAGGCAAGTGGATTTCTGAGTTCGAGGCCAGCCTGGTCTACAGAGAGAGTTCCAGGACAGCCAGGGCTACACAGAGAAACCCTGTCTTGAAAACCCAAAAAGAAAAAGAGGAAAAAAAAAAAAAAAAAAAAAGAAGAAGAAGAAAAAAGAATACTTGCTGATCTTCCAGAGGACCTAAACTAGGTTCCCAGCACCCCTGTCAGCTGGCTCACATTGCCTGTAATTCCAGCTCCGTGGGGCCTGATGCCCTCCTCTGGCTTCCATGGGTACCTGCACAGGTGGCATACACACCCTCAGACACATGCACATGAATGATTTTAAAAACGGAATGAAGAAGTGAGGATGGACTCCGGAGACGAGTACAGCCAACAGGATTCGGTGAGTCACTGAATTCTGGGAGACAGTATCAGGGAAAGGATGAGTTGAAGGTGACTCGTAAGTGATGAAAGATGGTTAGAGGGAACTGGTGTCACAATGGCCAGAAGCAGGTAGAGTATGCTAAACACTGAATATAACACCTTGATTTTGCAACTAGGAGGTGTCCAGTGATCTTTGCCAGGGAAGTTTGAGACAAGTAAGAGCTTATAGTGTCTTCAAGAGTGAGCATGGAGTAAGGACAGCAAGTGTAGAATCCTGGCGCTCCCTCATACAGAAAGAGCAGTTTTGCTTTTTGACTAACAATGAGTTGAGGGCACAGTAGGTGCATTTCTACTATTGTTTGCAGGGGGGTGGGGAGCCTGGGCAGGGAAGGTGTTTATTCGCTGGTGGATATTCGTATCTGTATGAGTGTAACTGAGGCAGTTGTCCTCAGATGGAACTGAGCCACAGATGTCCTTGCCCAAACCCAAACTCTCAAGATGCACAGACTGCGCCTATGACTGAGGAGATCCATTAGAGTCCTCAGCTCCTCTAGGAAGCAGGGGACAGAGACATATACAGTCAGTTAGGCTGCAAGTGGGATGATATTTTTTTTTTTTTTGCATGAATCCAAGTCCACAGAGCTTTCTTTTTTTGTTGTTCTTGCTACAGGGTCTTGCTGTGTATCTCAGGCTGTCCTTGAACTTGAAATCATCTTTCCTCAGCCTCTAAAGTGCTGGGACTACAGTACCACCAGGTACAGTCCTATTTGCATGATGTTTTGCAATGTAAAACGAGAGACTGGGATTGGAGCTCAGTGCTTGCCAAGCATGTATGAGGCCCTAGGTTAAACCCCCAGTAAATATGTGTAGGTAAGCACCAATCTAGCCAGGCTTGATGGTACACATCTCTAATTCTCAAACTCAAGAGGCTGAAGTGGGATTGCCATGAGGTCAAAGCCATCCAGGGATATATAGCAAAACCCTGTCTCAATAAATAAATAAATAAATAAATAAATAAATAAATATCCAGTACTTGAGAGTTGGAAGCAGAAGGCTCAGGCTCCAACAGTGAGTTCAAGAGCAGCCCTCAAGAAACTGAGAAGGAAGAAAGAGCAGTCTGTGAAAATACCGTGGCCATCCTCCTCATCAGCACTTGCTGTGAGAGCAGGAGAGCCTGAGCTGGATCCTCAGAGGCCACTTCCTGCATCCTAGTGAAAGACATGGGCGTGGGCACTCACCCCCAATCCCTGCCCTGATGAGGGCAGGCACAAAAGGATTCCTCCGCTTTGCTGGCCAGCCAGTCTAGCCAAATCAGTTAACTCTGGGTTATAGTGAGAAGCCCTACCTCAAAAAAAAAAAAAAATAATAATAATGTGGAGAGCAATTTCAAAGGAAACCTTTGGTTTTTTTTTTTTTTTTGTTTTGGCTTTGGAGACAGGGTTTCTCTGTGTAGCCCCCTGGCTGTCCTGGAACTCACTCTGGAAACCAGGCTGGCCTCCAATTCAGAAATCCACCTGCCTCTGCCGCCCAAGTGCTGGGATTAAAGACGTGTGCCACCACAGCCTGGCTTGTTTTGGTTTTTTGAGAGAGTTTCTCTGTGTAACAAGCCCTAGCTGTCCTGGACTCGATTTATAGACCAGGTTGGACTTGAACTCACAGAGATCTGCTGCCTTTTGAGTGCTGGGATAAAAGGCTTATGCTACCATGCCTGGAGAAACCTGTGTTTTCTAACAGTTTCCTCCCATTTTAAAACATTCCACCCTGTAGAAAGCTCATTAAGCAGAAAGGCAAGCAATTCAAAAGAGCTTCAGGAAGTCCCTGAAACTGACTAGATTCTCTAGGCACTTCCTGTCAATAGTAAGCAGGAAAAGCTGAGAAGTGAAGCTAAGCTGCAGAGAAGACTCCCAGAGCAGACCTGCCGCCTGGTAGAGGCCTATAGACCAGAGGAGGCACCTGGAAAGGATACAGGTCAACTGGTAAGTTGCCTGCAGGCTGTGAAGTGTGCTCCAGGTTCCCAGCTCTGTGAGCTGTCACCCACACTGGGGTGGGCTTTGTGAATGCAGCTGTCTTTGAGTCATTTCTACTCCTGTGAGTAACCCCTGCCCCACATTCCTATAATTAAACCCAGTAAAGCTCATTGGTTCAAGTTGGACTTAGCTGGTATTTATGTTTTGGTCTGCCATGGGATCCCTATCTGGGGTGGGAAAACTTGTGTTGAATCTTCCCAGGAAATGTTTTATCACATATGTGAGATTACATATGTGCATACACATGAACACATGCACAAACAAAAAGAAGAAACACAACAAAAAGAATGGACAATTCCATTGAGACAAGTTCTCATGTAGGCTGGCTCCACATTTACTATGTAGCTGTCACCTCTACCTACCTTGGTGCTAGGAAGACAGGAGGCTATAAAACCAACCACACTTGGTTTTATAAAGTGCTTGAACTCAAACTCAGGGCAACACCATTCCAGACAAGCTTACCAACTGAATTACATCTCCAGGCCCATTTCAGGCTTATGACCTAAGTTATTTCCAGGAGCTATAATCAGAAATCTTAAGTATTTTCTCATCTTCTGGGATAAAGATGACTGCTCTACCAGCAGGCCAGGTTCAATTCCCAGTACCCGCCTGTCACTCAGAATTGTCTAACTCCAGTTCCAGGGGATCTAACACCCTCACATAGACATATGTGCAGGCAAAACAGCAATGCACATACAATAAAATAAATTTTAAAAAATGCGACCTAATACTGAATGTAATGGAGGAGTAAAGACAAAGATGAAATCTAAGTAACCGTAAGATGGCTCAGTTCCCATCACAGAAGCCTTCAACCCTTTCCTTCTCTGTCGCCTTCTCTCCCACTATAGCGCTCCGAGAATTATTGGGTCAGAAGAGTGGGTTTCAGAGAATAGGTAAACTGTTCAATCTTAAAGGTTAGGTCGGAGTAGAAGGACAGAACAGGAAGGACCCAAGGCGCTGGATCATGGGCTTTAAGTAGGGTGTGTTGAGAGGTGTGGCAACACCAAGCAACAGGGCTACATGAATCACATGCATTAATTCGGCCAGCAGCCACTACATAAATAGATTGGCATAAAAGCATGTCTGGGGCAGTTTTATCCTACCACTCCCTCCTACAACGTTCCCGGTAACCCTCAACCCTCAGTGCCTACAGCTCAGCGGGACAAACTAAGATTTCCTCTGGAAAATGGACTCCTTCCACTTTTCATACCAATTACTCTTTTTTTTTTTTTCGAGACAGGGTTTCTCTGCATAGCCCTGGCTGTCCTGGAACTCACTCTGTAGACCAGGCTGGCCTCGAACTCAAGAAATCCGCCTGCCTCTGCTTCCCAAATGCTGGGATTAAAGGCGTGCGCCACCACTGCCCCGCATACCAATTACTCTTGATCGGTTACATATTGAGTTGATGTTATAGGGCATGAAGGCCGAGAGGACGCTACTCGCCCTACAGAATTGTAAAAACGCTCCTACACTCCAAGGGCGCGTGCGTCGACCACGACGGAGGCGGCCATCCAGCCAGCCTCCCTCCCACAACACCCGGGTAGGTCTTCCCCGGGACCGCCGCCGGGACCAAACCGCCGACACCCGGCCCACTTTCTTGCCGGAAGCGGAAACGCCTCTCGCGTCCGGGACTTTTTCCTCTCCCTGTTTCCGGAAGTGGGGCTGCTTCGTTCTCCCCGGCCATGGCGCTAGCTGTGTTGCGCGTCCTAGAGCCCTTCCCGACTGAGACACCACCGTTGGCGGTGCTGTTGCCTCCCGGGGGCCCGTGGCCAGCGGCGGGGCTGGGCCTGGTGCTGGCGCTGCGGCCGGCGAGCCAAAGTCCCGCGGGGCCCGCACTGCTCGTAGCGGCCGTGGAAGGGTCGGGCGCCCAGTGCGAGCAGCGCGGGCCCGGGCCTCCGCCGCTGCTGGTGAGCCGCGCGCTGCTGCGGGTCCTAGCGCTGGGTCCCGGGGCGCGAGTGCGAGCGCGGCTCGTGCGGCGGCCTCCGGCCCTGGGCTGGGCGCTGCTTGGCACGTCTCCGGGGCCTGGGCTTGGGCCTCGAGTCGGGCCGCTGCTGGTGCGCCGCGGGGAGACCCTGCCCGTGCCCGGTTCGCGAGTGTTGGAGACACGACCGGCCTTGCAGGGCTTGCTGGGCCCGGGGACGCGGCTGGCTGTGACTGAGCTCCGCGGGCGGGCAAAAGTGGGCCCGGAGAGTAGGGACCCCAGCCATCCCCCACCCCCGCCCGTAGTATCCTCCTTTGCAGTTTCCCACTCCGTCCGGCAACTCCAAGGCGTTCTGGGAGGCACTGGAGATGCACTGGGTGTGAGCCGGAGCTGTCTCCGGAGTCTCGGGCTCTTCCAGGGCGAGTGGGTATGGGTGGCTCCAGTCGGAGAGTTACCAAACACTTCCCGGCCGCACTTGGCACGAGTTCGGGTTCTAGAGCCTCGCTGGGACCTGTCTGAGAGACTGGGGCCCAACTCTGGGCAACTGGGCGAGCCACTCGCTGACGGATTGGTGTTTGTGCCTGCCACTCTGGCTTTTAATCTCGGCTGTGACCCCCTGGAAGTGGGAGAACTCAGAATTCAGGTCAGGAATACTTGCTTTGCTTTTGCTCTCTTCCCGGTCTTTACTGAGTTGGAAGGCTAAATCTGTAGAATTTAGGTCCCCTGTGCCTTACGATTGTACTTTGCACTTAAGGGCTCTTAGTCTCGTTTACTCATTTTCTATTATCAAACTATTTCTTGTGTTGAGGTGAAAGGTGAGGTTCCCTGTCAAGTACCAGATCTGCATACTCCTAGTCAGTAGCTGAGTCGATACAATACACTTGACTTCTGCTTTTCCTTGCTAATTTTCTCTGATAAAGCTACCATCATTTCCTTCAAGTCCTACCTAAACATGACACCGAATAAATCCTTTCATGATTTTATAACCACAACTTTAACATTTCTTCCTCCTCTACCCTTTTTGATCTTTGTTAGGCTATGTATCGTATTTTTATGATTACACACTGTCTAGTCCTCAGTCACATATTGTACATAACTTGAAAGGGCTCTTTGTTATCTTTGGTACTCATGTGTAATATGTCTTATTAAATACATTTAAGGGAAGTTCTTGGAGTGTTTGGTTTCTGCCTTTTAAAGATAAAGTTGTGCTTGTTGAGGGACGGCTACAGTTTAGTCTCTAAGCATACAAATGTATGGTTTAGGCTGGTGCTGGCTTGAAAGGAAGCCGGTAGCCGCTTAAAATTAATGAACTAGTTAACACCAGACATAGAGTTGATTTAACGTCCCTCAGGTGCCCAGTGACCATATGTAGAAACAAAACATGCCCATCAGTGTTAAGTGAGTGACCCATTCATACTGTGAGATGGACCTAGGGTGTGACTCAGTGAAAGAGCACTTGCCCAGCACCCAAAGTAGACCAAACCCGTCCACTAAGATGCCCTTATGAGAGAAAGTGCATGTGGTTTCCTTCTGACTGAAGGAGACTGGTACATTGGAGGTCGGTCAGCTGACCAGCCCTTTAGTGGTATCAGGACACATCTAAAGCTGGCTGTGGCAGCTCCTATCTGTACTACTTTTTTCTTTTTCTTTTTTTTTTTTTTTTTTTTTGGTAAAGATTTATTTATTTTATGTATACAAGTACCCTGTCACTTCAGATGCACCAAAAGAGGGCATCAGATACATTACATGGCTGTGAGCCACCATGTGGTTGCTGGGATTTGAACTCAGGACCCCTGGAAGAGCAGTCGGTGCTCTTAACCCCTGAGCCATCTCTCCAGCCCCTATCTGTACTTCTTGAGAAGCTGCTGCAGGAGAACCCCTGGGTTGAAAGCCCACCTGAGCTGTCCAATAAGACAACAAAGCTGTAGCCTTTTCCCACAGCCAGAGTCGTGCCTTCACCAAAGACCGCTTTGTGTCAACTCAGTAGCTGCCTGCTGTCATTCAGACAGTGTGGAGAGAGAGGAAGGGCATGGTGCTGCATGCCTGTAATCCCAACACTGGAGTGGCGGAGGCAGGAGGGTTAGGAACTCAGATCATCCCACCAACGTAGCTACCAGTCTGGGCTGCATGAAACTGTCTCAACAACAGAAAAATGGGACTTAGAGAAATACATTTCTTTGTACCTCACTGTCTTTGGTATCAAAAGCCCAGAAAGCTTGTCTTTCAGGCAGCTTTTTGGAACCAGTCAAGAGTTGGTACACATTAGGAGAGCTTTTGGTTTCCTAAGGGTAACAGAAGCCTTGAGTTTGGCTGCCCCGGGTCACTAGCCTTGATGAGGGAAAGACAAAAGGCAGATGTAGGTACTAGCTGCTAAGTGTAAAACCCGACTCCCTGGAGATTGTAAGGTGGCGATTGTTTTCTCCATTAGAGGTATCTGGAAGGCTCCATCGCCCCTGTGGATAAAGGAAGCTGTTCACCACTGCCTGGGCCTCCGTTTGCTCGAGAGTTACACATTGAAATTCTGTCCTCGCCTCACTACAGTGCTAATGGAAATTATGACCATGTTCTATACCGGCACTTTCAGACACCCAGGTCAGCCGAATGGGAAAGAACACCTCACCTTGTCCCCAAGAGAAGTCACATTACAGGCAGTACTGTGACAGGGAGCCTAGGAGTAAGCATGAGGTGAATTGGGACATTCTAAAAAGTTAAAAAAAAAAAAAAAAAAAAAAAGACCGATTGGTCAAAGAGCACTCCTAAGAGAGCCGGGAGCCCTCTCCAGCTCTGGCCTCTCGTTTCTAGTCTCACTCTTTGCCTAGTGTGGTCTGAGTCTTAATTGTCCCCTAGAACGTTGCCTGAGAAGCTGTGGGCTATGGGTCTTCTTATTGGCAGGAGGCCCAGGTGTGTCAGGAACACACTCCTAACTCCTGCTGTGAGCTGACTGAAGCCTCTGTGTTGCAGGGTGGTCCAGGAAGGGGATGTTCTGTGTGTATCAACGGATGGGCAAGTCGAGATCCTGGAAGGAGGCCTAGAGAGAGTGCCCAGGTATGCCACTGCCTTCTCACCTGTAGTCCTGGCTCAACCTGAGTGCAATTCCATGTCTCTCCACAAGCTGGATATAATAATTTTGTGCCAAAGGATATTTTGTTATTGCTGGAGAGAGAGAGAGAAAAAAATGTTTTCTGGTTCCCAAACGATCATAATCAAAGACAGGTAAAGAGTGATGGTGGAGTATTGCCTAAGGTGGAGGATGGGGGGGGGGGGACAGCTATATCTGATTCCTATCCTACACAGACACACACAGCATTGAGTAAATAAACAACATTTCAATGGAGCTGGAGATAACAGCTAAGTATGGAACACTGGCTGGCTTGATAGGAAGGCCTGGGTTCAGTCCCCAACACTCAAGCTGGGCATTGTGGTAGACATCTGTAGTTGTAACACTTGGGCTGCAGAGATAGGAAGATTATGAGTTCAAGGACAGCTTTGGCTTCATGGTGAGTTCAAAGCCAACCCAAACTTGGGAGGAAAACTTAAGACTACTTTGGTCTTGCATGAAAGGAAGAAAATTAACTACCCCAGGCTGTAGTCCTGTGTTCTCTAGACTGCTTTTCCGTTTCCTGTAGTGGCTTTTTGTTTTTGTTTTTCTTCTGTGTTTATCTTGTTCGTGTGTATTCAAGAGTGCATGTGTGTGCTACTCACACTCACTTGTGGAGGTCAAGATTACTCTCAGGAGAAACTTAAGACATCGGGTTTGGCAGTAGGGACCTTTACCTGCTGAGCAATCTTGCTGCCCTTCTCCACTTTTGTTTTTTGTTTTTGTTTTTTGTTTGTTTTTGTTGTTGTTGTTGTTGTTTTGAGACAGGGTTTCTCTGTGTAGCCCTGGCTGTCCTGGAACTCACTCTGTAGAGCAGGCTGGCCTCGAACTCAGAAATCGGCCTGCCTTTGCCTCCCACATGCTGGGATTAAAGGCGTGCGCCGCCCTGTCTTGAAACCTCCTCCCCCCAAAAAGATTTATTAAGAAAAAGAGAACCCTGGAGAGTATCAGGGACTCCAAGGGAAGACTGCTCCCCCTTGTGTTTTCTTAGGAGAGCTCAATGGACAGATCAGTAACCTAGTGTTGGCAGCTATGATATGCAGGGTTTCTACTGCTACCTCATCCTGTATCCTGTGCCAAAAGAGACACCTGCCAAGAATGCCTGGCTCATCTTTGTCAACATCCAGAGCTTGGTTCCCGTTGGTGCCTGGTGGTCCCTATCTCAAGATAGTAGTGCTCAGATAAAGGCAGTGTCAGTAACCCTAGTGCACATCAGGAACCTGGCATCCAGACTGGCCTTACCAGTCTCCTGCCTCTGTCTCTTTTGTTCAACAGATGTCTAAGAGCTGGTGTATAATTGTGAGTCGGGGCCTTACTCTGTAGTTCAGGGTGGCCCCAGACTCACTATGAACCCCAGTGACCTTGAACTTGGAGTAATTCTCCAGGCCCAGCCTCCTGAGTGCTCAGATCACCATGCCTGACTTAATTGTTTCATTCTGAGACAGAGTCTCACCACATAGCCTTGGCTGGCCTAGAGATGACAGATAACCAACTGCCTCTGTCTCCCAAATTCTGGGATTGAGAGTGAAGATGTAATCGCCATACCCAGCCTTACTTAGGTTGTTTTTTTTTTCTTTTCTTTTTCTTTTTTCTTTCTTCTTTTTTTTTTTCTTTTTCAGAAAGGGTGTCATGTAGCCCAGGCTAACCTCAAAATCAGTATGAATGATGGCTTTAAACTTCTGAACCTCCTGCTTTTACCTCCCAAGTCCTGAGATTTTTAGGAGCTGGGCAGTCATTCTACTAACTAAACTAAACCTACAGCCCCTGACTTGGTTTTCTGTGGAAGACCTGCAGACCTGCAGACCTCCTACACTTAGTACTCTCAAAGGAAATCAGGAAATCAGGTGATTGGGCGTTCTGAGACACAGCAGGCCATTTTCGGCACTGCTGCTGACCCAGCTCCTGAAACCTGCCCAATTTCTGGGTGCCTAGCGGATCCTAGGGAAAGCAGGGTCTAGACAGTAAGCCAGTGAGTCTAAGGACAGAATAAATGTTTAGTCCACTCGGGCTTGATTAGGGAAACCCAGAGATCTTATATTCCCTAGAAAGGAGTTGCATCATGGTTGTCCTCTCTAGCCTCCTTTGTATACATGGGAGTCACAGCTCCTCTGTGTGCCCCACTCCCTCAGCGGGGCTCAGGTAGGGTCTAGATTACTAGCCTTTCTACTCTCTGAAGTGGAGCACCAGTCCCCCCCCCCCCCCCCAAGAAGGTGGTTCCTTCCTAACTCCCCACAGAGCTGCCCCTCATTGCTTTCCTATGCAGTGTTTCCAGAATGTACCGACAGGATGCTTGATAGAGGCGCAAGGCTGTACCCCGCCTAAGCTACAGTGAGCTAGAGAGCACCGCTCACACGAAGCTTTCACCTGGCACGCACCAAGCTCTAGGCTTCAGACACCGTGCATCTTTTCTCTTACATCGTAGTTTTTAACCACAGCCACTGCCAACTGGAATAACTCAGAGAAAAGCCGTTTTAGGTTTGTAAGCATGAGTGCATAGGTGTGCAAGTGTACACGTATGGAGGCCCCACGGCGGATATCAATGCCTTCAACTGCTTTCTGTTTGTATTTTGAAGCAGAGTCTCTTGCTGCTCCTGGGACTCGGTGTAGGCAGCTTGCCCTGGTCACTCCCTGTCTCCCGTGCTTGCAGGGATTATGGGCAGGCTGTCCTGCAGGCCTCTTTTGTGTGGTTCTAGGGCTCGGGACTCCGGTCTTCAAACTTGTTTGGGTAGTACTTCACCAGCTGGGCCATCTCCCCAGCCCACTTACAAGAATTTTGTAACAAAAACCTTTGTCTACTTTGAAGCCACCATCTCGGCAACTAAGACATTTTTAAGTATAAGAGTTTGCATCCTGGTGGGTCTTAGAGAGGCCTGCAGTGTACTCTGTTCCATTTGTCTCACTGCCTAGGAATTAAAGGAGGAGTATTTAGTGATGACTCTAGGAGATTAAGTTACTGGCTGCTATCTGCACTTACCGACTTCCCAGTTAATAGCTTAAATATCTCTGATTCAGTGCTGCTGGTTAGTGACTGTTCAGCCCTGGCTGTGCTTCCAGATTGCATAAAATACAGTCACACCCCACACCGATTACATAGACTCAGGATAAACCTAGGGTTTGTGCCATCTTTTTCTTTCAAACGATGATGTAGTACTTAATATTATTATTGCTACTTATATTTTATTTTTTTTATTTTGGGACAGGGTTTGTCTGTGTAGCCCTAACTGTTCTGGAACTCACTTTGTAGACGAAGCTACCCTTGAACTCAAGAGATTCACCTGCCTCTGCCTCCTGAGTGCTGTGATTAGAGGTGTGACCCACCAAGTGTCTTGATATGCCAGGGTGGATTGGTACCCAAGGGGGGCCTCCCCCTTCTCAGAGGAGAAGGGAAGGGGGACTGGGTGGAGGAGCCGTGTGAGAGGTGACTGGGAAGAGAAGGGGGCCTGCTATCAGAATGTAAAGTGAATAAATAAATTAATGTGGGGAAAAAGGTGTGTGCCACTATTGTCTATCTTATTTTGTTTAAAATTGCATTTAATTTATAAAGTGTTTATTGGGCCAGGCATGGTACACACCTTTAATTCCAACACTCTGGAGGTAGAAGCAGGTGGATCTCTATGAATTTGAAGGCAGTCTGGTCTGCAATGTGAGTTCTAGGACAGCTAGGGCTACACAGAGAAATACCTATCTTGAATAAAAAAATGTATGTCAAGAGCTTATGGAGATCAGAAGTCAACTTGTAAATGTTGGTTCGCTCCTACCCTGTGAATTCTCAGGATTGAACTCAGTCAGACTTGCTAGCAAGTGTCTTTACCTACTGAGCCATCTGGTTGGCCCCAGCATTTATTTTTAAAATGAATGTGTGTGGTGATTTAGCCTCTTAGACTTTTTTCGGGGTGGGAGAATTTGAGACGGTCTTTCTAGGTAGTCCTTGCTGTCCTGGAACTTGCTGTATAAACCAGGCTGGCCTTGGACTCATGGAGATCCTCCTGCCTCTGCCTCCAGAGTGCTGAGATTCAGGGTTTACACCACCACTTGAGGCTATGAATTTGAGTCTATTCTAGGAGATACAGACCTCTTTCAAAATAAACAAGTGTACAACTCAGTGGGTAGTTACAAAAGTGCGCAAACAGCTCTGATTCACGAGCTCTCCTAACCACACAAAGAAACCATGGGCACCAACAATCAGTCCCTCTTTCTTGCCTTGTCCTGATCCTAGCAGTCACCAGCCTGTTGAATGGACTTGCAGAATGCATGAAATATACTTATTTTTAAACCTTCACAGGGGAGCGGGAAAGATGCTCAGTGGTTAAGAACTGACTGCTCTTCCAAAGGTCCTGAGTTCAATTCTTAGCAACCCACATGGTGGCTCACAACCATCTGTAATGAGATCTGGTGCCCTCTTCTGGTGTGCCTGAAAACTCATATACATTAAATAAATAAATAAATAAATAAATAAATAAATAAATAAAGCTTCACAGATAATTCCGGAACAGAGAATTACTCTCTCACTTCACAGCCCAGCCTGAAAACTCATATACATTAAATAAATAAATAAATAAATAAATAAAGCTTCACAGATAATTCCGGAACAGAGAATTATTCTCTTACTTCACAGCCCAGCCTGGTCTGTCTTATGACCTTCCTGCCTCAACTTCCCCAGGACTAGTTAGATGCCATGATTAAAGACTAACTTTAGTTAGAATTGGTTGAATTATTGAACACAAATCAAGGGACACTTGTGTCTGAGATCGGGGACCCTAGTGCAGATCTGTAGGAGGGAGAGTGTTCGGAAGCCAAGGGGAATGGCCATAGGTTCCCGTGCTTAATTATGGTGGCTTCTCCTTTTGGAGTAGGTGGCTAGGCCGTATGCCCAGAGAGATGCCCTTCTGGGGCTGTTTGAAGGTTGTAATGAGGGGTTGCCCTTCAGCATCCCCCATTTTCTCCCTACCCAGCTCCCCGCCCTGCCTCATCAGTCTCAGAACACTGACCTGTGCTGTTCCTAAGTTGGTCCTCTATGAGAAAGCCACCCGCTCTCGGAGGGAGAAGTGCAGATGTGGACTGTCAGTCTTGGGTCACGGACCCCCTTTCTTACAGGTGGCGGGAGGTGTTTTTCAAAGTGAAGAAGACGGTTGGAGAAGCCCCAGATGGAGCAGCCAGTGCCTTCCTGGCTGATACCACCCACACCTCTTTATACATGGTAAGGCCTTAGGTGGGAGGAGAGCTTCAAAGGGGTAGGCCCTGTAGAACCTCGGTGGGCTTCTTCCTACTTTCACAGGCTGGTACCGCCCTGAGTCGTGTCCCACCGCTGCCTTCAGGAAGGTCCCCACCCTGGGACAGCTTGTCTCCCCCGGGCCTGGAGGCCTTGGTAAATGAGCTGTGTGCTGTCCTAAAGCCCCACCTGCAGCCTGGGTGAGTGAGGCCACACCAGGAGGTGTGAATCCAGGCTATGAGAAGAGCCTGCTCAGAGCATCCCTGTAGAAATCCAGAGAAATAACTTCCAGTAGTCTACCCAGAGTTGGGGATCCACCAGCCAGGCACCTAGTCAGCCACAAGCTACTCACTTACACACGCAGGCTCCCAGGCAGCTGGCTCTGAAGCTGCTTTTCTGCTTAGTCCATCCTGGCCTTTACCACTATGTCCCCCATCCAAGTCCAAATCCAGACCCCTCCGTATGCTCTTCAGATTAGACCTATCAATCTAGGCTTCACTGAAGGGTCAGTAGTCTGTGGCTGCAAAATGTTCTCAGTGCTTCTGCCAGAGCAGCAGAGATGGCATGAGATAAGGCCTCAGACTGTGGAGACTGCCTGGGCAGGGCTTAGGGAGGCACAAGGAGAGACAGCATGCTTATGAGACCCTGTGTTACTGGGGTCTTAACATTTGGGCAGAACATGGGGGCCAGTATCTTTTCTCTAATTGCAGAGGAACATTGCTCACAGGATCCAGCTGTGTGCTTCTGCGGGGTCCCCCAGGCAGCGGAAAGACCACGGCAGTCACGGCTTCGTGCAGCCGCCTCGGGCTCCATTTACTGAAGGTGAAGGCCTCTGGAGTGAGCCCTAGCCACTTCCACTGAGCTCAGATTTTGCCTTTCTCTTCCTCTGTGTTCCCTCATTACCATTTGGCAGCCCTAACACTTCAGCCCAGTAGTCAGGCCAATATAGCCCCATGATGCTCAGCTACTCGGAGCTCCTTTCAGGAAGGAGGGCTTTCAAGGCTTCACACTCCAAGCAGTGGATAGGGTAAACAAAAGCTCCCACCCAGCCAGTGGACCTCCTTCACCCATCCCTGCTTACAAAGATGGCCTGTGTCTTTTGACTCCTCCCACCTCTCTGTGTTGGTCAGACTTCTCCCTTGTATAGAGCCATCTGCTCTCTTCCCCAGGTGCCTTGCTCCAGCCTCTGTGCAGATAGTAGTAGGGCTGTGGAGACAAAGCTGCAGGCCACCTTCTCCCGGGCACGCCGCTGCAGGCCTGCAGTCCTCCTGCTGACAGCTGTGGACCTTCTGGGCCGGGACCGAGATGGGCTGGGTGAGGATGCCCGTGTCGTGGCCACACTGCGCCACCTCCTCCTCGATGAGGACCCTCTCAGCAGGTATTTATAGAGCAGGCAGGTTATAAAGGGAAGCCCCCTTTTCAGCCCCCCCCATTCCTCAATTTCTCACACCCTGCTAGCTTCTCAGAAATCTCACCTACCCGTCCTTGTGGCCACTTCTTGGGAGTGTTCAGAGGTAGGAGGGTGCGGTCTAGCATTTTGCAGGAAACACAGTGAGCTTCCCGTGTGGAGCTGAGTCTCCGTTAATGGTCTCCCCACCGTCAAGGGGTAATGGTGCAACGCTGGATGATGCTCTTCCCTACCCAGTCTTAACACCAGCCCTCCCCATTCCTGCACACACAGCTCAGGAACTGCCATGTTCTTACACCTTGCCCACTTCCCTGTCTGCAGGTGCCCTCCTCTCATGGTGGTGGCTACCACAAGCCGTGTCCAGGACCTGCCGACCGATGTGCAGACGGCATTTCCTCATGAGCTGGAGGTGCCAGTGCTGTCCGAGGATCAGCGGCTCAGTGTCCTGCAGGCCCTCACTGCCCACCTGCCCTTGGGCCAGGAGGTTAATTTGTCCCAGCTGGCACGGCGCTGTGCAGTGAGTATCGGCATAGGTCCTTGACTCTGGGAGATCACAGGGTCCTTGTCACACAGGACCGTGTTTCTGCTGCCCATGACTAGAAACCACCAAAGCCTCTGCTCCAGCTAGAGGTCAGACCTGGGTTCTGCGTCCTATGCCCTACCCATGTGTCCTTTTGTGTAACTCCCTAGGGCTTTGTGGTAGGGGACCTCTATGCCCTTTTAACCCATACCTGCCGGGCAGCCTGCACCAGGATCAAAGCATCAGGGTAAGACAAACTCATCCCAGGTGGCTGGGGAGGTGGGGAGAAGGCAGTGGAACCCTGGTGGGGGAGAGGGGGTCTCTCTGGGCTTTTTTTTGTTTTTTGTTTTTGTTTTTGTTTTTGTTTTTGCCTTAATCCATAGCCTGGTTGGCCTGATCTTTTTTTTATCATTAAGGTAGGGACTCACTGTGTAGTGAGTGCTTGGCCTGCACTCACTGTGTAGACCAAGCTGGTCTTGAACTCATAGAGATCACCTGCTTCTGCCGCATGAGTGCTAGGATCAAAGGCATGGCCTGGAACTCTTAAAAGATCTCCAGCTCAACCTCCCGGTGCTGGGGCTATGGCTGTAGGCCCAGCCCATGTTTATCTTTGTAGTTTGGCAGGTGGCTTGAGTGAGGAGGATGAAGGGGAGCTGTGTGCAGCTGGCTTTCCCCTGCTGGCCGAGGACTTCGGGCAGGCATTAGATCAACTGCAAACAGCTCATTCCCAAGCTGTGGGAGCACCCAAGGTGAGAATCCTGGTCCTTGGAAGTGGAGCAAGAGCTCTCCCTCCTCACATGTCCCTAACCACCGGTCTATTTTCTAGATCCCTTCAGTGTCCTGGCACGATGTGGGTGGGCTGCAGGATGTAAAGAAAGAGATCCTGGAGACCATTCAGCTGCCTCTGGAACACCCTGAGCTGCTAAGCCTGGGCCTGAGACGATCTGGCCTCCTGCTCCATGGGCCCCCAGGCACTGGCAAGACTCTGCTGGCCAAGGCAGTAGCTACTGAGTGCAGCCTCACCTTCCTCAGGTTGGCAGAGTTGGGAAGGGATGTAGGCGGCGGGGAGCTGGAGCTGGAGCGGGTGGGGGTGGGGGGAGGGGAGGAGAGGACAGCGGTATTTATGCATGCCTGATGGGCCCATTCTACTGCTCAGTGTAAAGGGACCAGAGCTCATCAACATGTATGTGGGCCAAAGTGAAGAGAATGTCCGGGAAGGTGAGTGAGCAGGGAGAGGAGAGCCTCAGACCCTTCCCCAACTCCAGCGGCCTTGTGCCACCATCTTCCCCAGCTGCTGCTCATCGTCAGCCCAGTGGGCAATTGCCTGGGCAGAATCACCAGGCCTATTTGCCGTCCTTCTCCCCTGACTTCTTCCCCTTGACACCACTCTCCTGCAAGCCTCTTTCTCAGTGTTTGCCAGGGCCAGGGCTGCTGCTCCGTGCATCATCTTCTTTGATGAACTGGACTCCTTAGCTCCAAGCCGAGGACGGAGTGGAGATTCTGGAGGAGTGATGGACAGGTCAGGGGGGTCCTGCGAGGGAACAGAGTCTGGGATCCCAGATGGGTGGGATGTGAGATAGATCTCATTCATATCTATCTCTGGAGTCACATCACTCTCCAGGTTTGTGCCCTTCTGGTTCAGAGCTAGAAGGGCAGCTAAAAAGGACTTGGGAACTTTGAGGAGGCCCCCCTGTGTGGAGAGGGAATGAGGCCGAGCTCAGCAAGGGACCTTGTTGAAGCAGCCTTCAGAGAGAAGCACGCTTGGTCTGAGGGCCTCCTCCCTCCCATACAGAGTTGTGTCTCAGCTCCTAGCTGAGCTGGACGGGCTTCACAGCACTCAGGATGTGTTTGTGATCGGAGCCACTAACAGGCCAGACCTCCTGGATCCTGCCCTTCTGCGGCCTGGCAGGTGGGTACCCGACCTCTCTCCTCCACGAGGCTCCTTTGCTCCTTAACCTCTACCCTGCGCATCCTTCACCTCTCATGGGTGGCAGCCCTGACACTTCCTGTCTCTGTCTCTCTGAAGATTTGACAAGCTGGTGTTTGTAGGGGCAAGTGAAGACCGGGCCTCCCAGCTTCGTGTTCTGAGCGCCATCACACGAAAGTATGCTTTGTCGGAGAGCTGGGGCGGGGCCTTAGGATGCTTAGGGGATGTGCGCCGCCAGTCAGAGGCCCGCTTTAAGATTCCTGGTATGGGTATGACAGGTTCAAGCTGGAGGCCTCTGTGAGCCTGATGAATGTGCTGGATTGCTGCCCACCCCAGCTGACCGGTGCAGACCTCTATTCTCTCTGCTCTGACGCCATGATGACTGCCCTCAAACGCAGGGTTCGAGACCTAGAGGAAGGTGAGCCCACCTGCCAGCCATAGATGGGAACCAAGAAGCTAGGGGAAACAGTCCTGGCCCTGAATTTCAGAGGAAGGGCCGAGCAGGAGGTGCCTCCCCAGAATTCTCCTGCCTAGGCATAGAACACAGCCTTTGCTTCAGCTAGGACTGGGGCTCTGGCCTTACTCCTCCTTGCCACCCCTCAGGGCTAGAGCTGCGGAACTCAACACTGTCGCTCACCATGGAGGACCTGTTGCAGGCCGCAGCCCGGCTGCAGCCCTCAGTCAGTGAGCAGGAGCTGCTGCGTTACAAGCGCATCCAACGCAAGTTTGCCGCCTGCTAGGAGCTGCCTACCATCCGTCTGTATCTGCCCTCCTGGTTGAAGGTACCTGCCACCAGTCACCTGAAGGCTGCCTCCTCCCAGAGATCCCTTGTAAGCCCAAGTCGGGGGCCCTTGTGCTCAGGAGGAGAAGAGGAAGGGCTTGGCAGCCTGGGACCTGTGTTGAGGCACCATTTCTGGGACAGAAAATAAAGTGCATGCTGCCCCCTGCTGGTCTTGTGAGAGGTTGCGGTGCAAAAGGAAAGGTCATGGGAGGAGTAAGGTTTGGGGGGTAGGCAGGAGAGATGGACATCACAAGAACATGTTGCTTCTGAAAGACACACAAGGCACAGGGATTGGACAAGGCAGACTGTATTGTTGACTCCCTGTTTGCCTGATCCCCACATCTCTGCACTCAGCTGCAATGTCTGCATTAGGGGATGGTCTTAGGGTAGGGGCCACTGCCTGGGCAGGGGGCTTCTGGGAGCCAAAGCCAAACTCAGTCTGTCTTCTTGAGCACGTGGATGAAGTAGCAGGGAATGTAGGCCTGGCCAGGCTTGTAAGGCTTGAAGTCACCCAGGACGCTGTGCTGGCACCTGCCCCCAAAGGCTGCTTGGACCAGCTCCGTGAAAGACGTCAAACAGTGTGGGTAGTAAGAGAGCCGGAACTTACTGCAACAGGGCCCCCAGCCAAATATGAGGGCTGCTGGCCTCAGGTCTCACCACCACCACCTCCTCTCTCCTGCCAAACCACACCATACCTGAAGCCAGGAGAGCCATCTCTGCCAGCGCCTGGCACCTGCACTGTGTAGTCCAGGGTCACCATGTGGGCTTTGTTGTTCACTGTCAGCACTGACGTAGTGATGTCCTTGGTCAGGTCACTCTGAGGGCATCAGCTGCATTAGCTTCCATAAGCCACCATGGGACTTCTCTCCCTCCAGCTCCCACTACCACCGGGGAGCAACCCAACCTTATAGTAGATGTTCTTCCCTGGAGGTGCACAGCCTGTGCTGAGGATGTGGTCATAGTTGCGGTGGTCGATGACCAGCAGGCCCCCGGGCCGCACCATGCTTGCAATGTTCTTTAGCGCCAGCCGGTGCTCGCTCTGATCACCTGCTTGCCAGGCAGGGCCACAGACACCATCTGTTTGGGCCTCCAGTACCACTCTCCCTCCCGTCTCCCTCCCAAGTGCCAGCACTAAAGAAGACAGGTCTGCCCCATCAAAGCAGTGGGCCAGCCCTCTGCGGAAGCTGGGGAGCTCAAGTCAGGAGCCCTAGCCACAGCCGCCAGCTTACCTTTGCAGTCCGGCAAGTGAGCAAAACTGTTTCCAAGGCAGATGACAGCATCAAAGCCATCTCCTGATAGCACATCTTTGTCCAGAGTCAACCAGTTGGCTTCTTCAATGACTGGAGGCCAGGAAAGGAGTTCAGAATTACAGCACTGCACAGCAGCAACCTCCTCCACCCAGAGACACATGGGGTTCCTTAGGGACATGGAGGGTGAATGGGAGGGAGTCGTTGCTGGAAAAGCCAGCTCTCCACTTAGGGAGGAGAGACAGGATGCAGTAGACAGTTAAAAGTAGCTCTGCAGGGCCCAATGTATTGGCATGTACCTCTAGACCCTGCTGGACAGGAAGCTGAGACAAGAGAGTCACTTGAACCTAGCCAGACCAGGCAACATGGAAAAAACAAAAAATGCTGGCAGTGCAGCTTAGTGGTCAAGTTCAATCCCTAGCACCAAAAAATACAACAAACTTGCTCTTACCACTGGAATCCTACTCTGATGCCAAAGCCTGCCTTTTTAGGAAGATGACAAGAACTGCACGGTGCCCTGAGGAAAACCAGCCAGCCAGCCAGCCCGCATGAAAGAGCCAGGGCAAAAAGAGAGATCCCGGAGGTGCATGCCTGGGGGGCCCAGTTGGACCGGCTTACCCCACTTGTCAAAGGCTGGCTCCCTCCTCCGGTTCCAGCGCTCCTTAAGAGCATATTTCAACATCTTGTCACTGGCGTCCACACTTGTCACGCTGAAGCCCTCTTCCACCAGCATGATCGAGTCCACTCTGGATGAGGTCAGAGACGGGGGACTAGAAGACCAGTTGGAGGAGCCTGGGAGGCCAAATGTGCATGACATTTCCCCAAACATAACATCCCAGAGTCCATTCCTCTGCTTCCTGTCCCAGGCCGTCTGAACTTAGATAGCCAAGTAAGAAAATTCCTTATCAGGTAGCAAAAAAATTTTTGAAAGAATTTTAGCCTGGTTTAAATAGTTCCAGGACAGCTGGGGCTACAAAGAGAGACTCTGTTTCAAAAAATTTTTTTCAAACTTTAATTTTATGTGCCTTGCCTGAATACATGCATCATGTGCATGCCTTGTGTTTGCAGAAGCCAGGGGAGGGTGTTGGGCACCAAACTTGGGTCCTCTGTAAGAATGTAAGCCATCTCCCCAGCTGCCTCTTATTAGAGATAGGGTCTCATAATGTAGCCCTGGAGGGCCTGGAACTCACAGAGATCCACCTATTTAGGCCTCCCCATGTGCTAGGTTAAGTATATGTGCCACCACACCTGACAGAAGCGCTTTTTTAATTTAAATTATCATTTTTAATTATGTTTGTATGTGTACAAGTGAGTACAGTACCTTCCACGGCCAGAAGGGGACGCTAGCCTCCCCTAAAATGAAATTCCAGGCGATTATGAGCCACCTGATGCAGATGCTAGGAACCTAAAACCTGGCTTCTGCCAGAGCCGAAGGGGCTCTTATTAGTTGGACCATCTCACTGGCTCAACGTTTAAAAAAAAATCATAATCAGGCATTCTACAAATGTACATTTGAGAACCTGGTATGCTGGTGCTCCTGGAAATTAACTCAGTCAGAGGTGTCCGTATGTGTCCTGTGCGGAGTTGGGATTGTGGGCAGCCACTATTGTGGTCTGTACTCTCTCCATCAAATGGGCCTTTACCTCTTGGAAATGAGTTTCTTTAGTACTGGGTGGAAAAGAGTGCTGCTCACCGCATGGGGTTTTGTTACAGTTTGCAACACCTGTACCCAAACTCTGGCACAGCGCTTGGCTGTGCAAACGAGCCACAAATGTTCAGTTCACACTGTCCGAGGCCATTGCAGTAGGAACAAAGCCGGAGCCAAGGATCGAGCTTGACCCAAAGCTCGGCTTTTGCTCTGTCTTATACCCTGGCCCTGAGTCTCCCTGGCCCCCTCCCCGCACTGGCTTGGCAGATGTTCTCCCCACACCCATACTACCTGGATGAGCGAGGACTCTTGGCCCACTACTACTGCCTGCCCCGACTGGCCTTTCTGAGGTGCAGCGGTCTTAGGCAGGCCAGCTCGTTTGCACTCACCCTGTGCCACAGGCCACATCCAGCACCCGGTGGCAACCGTGCTGGCGCAGCAGCCCAAGCAACCACGCCTTGTACTCTGCAGTACGGCTTCGGGTGTCCCCGATGTACAGCTGCCACACACGTGCGGCCTCCCCATCCGCATACTGGTCCGGGAGCCCTTCGGCCGCTACCCCCAGGGAGCGGGTACGGTACACGCTGTCCACCATCCTGACCGGCGCCTGGTTCTCAGGCCACAACACAAACTCCGCACTTATAGTCCTCTAGCAGGGCGGCCCCACCTGGCCAATGGCAGGTGAGCGCAGGGACACGCCCCTGCTGGGCCCAGAGCCAGCAGGCTGCCCACGCAGTGAGGATAGCTCAGCGCGGCAATCCTGGACCTGGCTTTCCCGTAGTAAGATAGGTCAGATAGCAATCACCAGAGTGGCCAGGAGGAACTAACAAAGTAAAGCAATGAGAGACTACTCCACCCCTACCCAAGTAAGGAAGAGAAGACTTTGAAATCCACCCAAAGCAGAATTAGACCATGCCCAGCACAGTACGGTGTCTACATATTGCTATATATCATTTAGTGGAGGGAATACTCCACTAAAGAGAGCCACTGTATCGGGACATTATGAACAGTCTTTGAGAAAGACGCCGAACTGAACTGCCCGTCCAAGTACAAGAGAACACCTAGAGATAGGCGTGGATCTCTCATCTCACTAGGTGATAGCATCGGGCCCATCCCCTCCACCTCATCGGCCAGGAGCCTCCTAACGTAGTATGGAGGCTGAGTATAGTAATGTTGAGAGGAGGATTATTTGTGCTCAAGAATTGGGGAACAACCGGGAAACATAACAAGCCTCCTATCAGTTTTCCACAAGGGTGCCTAAAGGGAATGCAGTTCAGGGTCAGGAGTGAAGGTGCCCAGGCCCCCAGTGCTGGCTAGCATAATTCAATGGGTCAGTTTGGTTTATCCACTCACCTTTTTTGCCCTACCAAGGACAAGATCCCAGCAGGGCTAAAGTAGGTTCTGAAGATATGTGCAGGCAAAGACTCAGATATGGAGGAAAGCCTTCTCCACCTACCCATACACTTCCAACTCTGTAGATTAGTTACATCAAGAGAAGAAAGGAGCGTCCCTCCCTTAGCCTTTCCAATCAGGGAGAACCCTGGAGATGGAAGAACGCCCAGAGCTGTGTGGCTTAACTCTTTTGTAATGTGTATGGTTGTTTTGACTTCATAGATGTCAGTGTGAGTCTGGTGCCCATGGAGACCACAGTAGAGCATCAGATACCCTGAAACTGGAGTTACAGTTGTAAGCGACTGTGTAGGTGCTGGGGTATTGAACCCTATAGAGGAGCAAGTGTTTTTGTTTGTTTTGTTCTTGTTTGACAGGGTTTCTCTGTGTAGCCCTGGCTGTCCTGGAATTCACTCAGTAGACCAGGCTGGCCTCAAACTCAAAGATCTGACTGCCTCTGCCTCCAGAGTGCTATAACTAAAGGCATGCGCCACCACCCTAGCAGCAGACAGGACTCTTAATGGCTGACCTATCTCTCCAGCCCATATTTTTTTACTTTTGTTAGCACAGAGCCAGTCTCAAATGGTTCTGTCCAGGCTCCGTTCTTGGGGACTCAATGTCCCTACACACAGGTCTCTTCACACTAGGCTCAGGCAGAGTCTCAAGGCTGAGTGTGACACTGCAAGTCTAGTGCTTGGGAGCTGAGGGCAGAAGAGCTGGAGTTCAAGGCAAATCTGGGCTACATTGGTCCCCGTGGAGGCAAAGAGCAGAGAGGAGAAATTGTTTTGGGGAATTTCAAGTAAATCCAATGCTATGTATCAAAACCTTTCAAAACCTATCAATCCTAGACTTTTTTCAAATCTCATCTGAACATCTTAAGTGGTATCTTTTCATTTCTTTACTTGGGTTTTAAAAATTGGGGAACCTGGTGTGGTGGTGCATTTTGTTGTTGTTGTTGTTGTTTGAGACAGGTTTCTCTGTATAGTCTTGGCTGGCCTTGAACTCACAGAGATCAGCCTGCTTCTGCCTCCCAAGTGCTGGGATTACAGGCAAAGCACCACCACCCAGCTAAAGATACACCTTTAATCCCAGCACTCAGGAGGCAGAGGCAGGTGCATCTCTGTGAGTTCCTGGACAGCCAGGGCAATGTAGAAACCTTGACTCAAAAAGCAGCGGCAACAACGACAACATGTATGCATGTTCAGAAAAAACACATGAGACTTAGTTCTCTCCTTCTACCGTGTTGGCTCCAGAATTCACACTCAGGTCATAGGCTTGGCAGCAAGCACCTTTGCCTTTTGAACCATCTTGCTGACCCATTTGTCTTAGACCAGTGGTTCCCAACCTTTCTAATACTGTGATACTTTAGGATACAGTCCCTCCTGTTGCGGTGACCCCCAGCTATAAAACTATCCCATTGCTACTTCAAACCTGTATTTGCTACTGTTATGAATCTTTTTTTTTTAATTTATTTATTTAATGTATATGAGCACATTGTAGCTGTTTTCAGGCACACCAGAAGAGGGAATAAGATCTCATTACGGATGGTTGTGAGCCACCATGTGGTTGCTGGGAATTGAACTCAGGACCTCTGGAGGAGCAGCCAGTGCTCTTAACCGCTGAGCCATCTCTCCAGCTCCTACTGTTATGAATCTTAATGTAAATATCTGATGTGCAAGATCAGGGGTAGTGACAGTGACACACAGGTTGAGAGCCACTGTTTAGACAGTCTTCTTTTTTTTTTTTTTTTCCTTTGAGACAGGCCTCGAACGCAGAAATCTGCCTGTCTCTGCCTCCCAAGTGCTGGGATTAAAGGTGTGTGTCACCACCGCCTGGCAAGGTCTAGTTTTGAAAGCAAGCCTCTTACCTCAGCTTCCAGGAGGTTGGGGTTATAGGTATGAGCCACTCTATCCAGCTTAAATATTAGTGATAGACTCCTGGCATACACATATAGTCTCAACTATGAGGGAAACTGAGGCAGGAAATCACGTAAGCTCAGGAGTTCAAAGGCCAGCCGGTGCAACAGGGTGAGAACCACCCAAAAATCAAGAAAGGGAAGGAAGAGTAACCTGGGCATGCTGGGTATGTTGACAGGCCAGGGCAGGAGGAATTCCCCAACTTCTGAAGTACTGTTGGCTTCATGTTAAGTTCCAGGCTAGCCTAGACTACTGAGTGAGATACTGCCTCAAAACAAGAACCATCTTTTCAAACAGAAGCTGCGCCCTGCAGACTCTAAGAAAGCAGAAGCCGGAGCCTCTGTGAGGGTGCCGGAGCCTCTGTGAGGGTTGCCCCCACCCCCAGCCCCCCCAGTTAAATGTCTTTGAGAAGGTAGGAAGGATATTTGTGATGTCGGGGATGAGGATGTTGCTGGACCCAGTGTCTCAGTCTTAAGAGTGCTGAGTGCTGTACCACTGAGCTATACCTCCACCGGCTAGATTTGTTCTTGTTGTTGTTTTTTAATTCTGTTCTTTAGATAGGGTCTGGGTCTGGTAGGGTAGGTTCCTACGTAGGTCTGGAACTCCAGGCAATCCTGCTTCAACCTCCTAAATGCTAGGATTATAGGTGTATAACTTTAAAACTAGATTCAATTTTTTTCTTTGTTTTTGGAGGAGAGCAAGGTCTCTCTGTAGCTGGCTGGCCTAGAACTTGTATATAGACCAGGCTGATGTTGAACTTGCAGCAATCCTCCTGCCTCTGCCTAAATGCTAAGATGATGCACAGCCACACCCAACTAAAAATGCAATCTTCCGCTGGGCAGTGGTGGCACACACCTTCAATCCCAGCACTTGGGAGGCAGAGGCAGACGGATTTCTGAGTTCGAGGTCAGCCTAGTCTACAGACTGGGTTCCAGGACAGCCAGGGCTATACAGAGAAACCCTGTCTCGAAAAACCAAAACAACCAAAACAACCAAACAAAGAATGCAATCTTCACAAAAAGCAATCTGTTATTTACCATAAGCTAAAAGAAAGTAGTTATCTGGCTGGTTGATGTGCTGAGAGCAAAGCTGTTTACCTACATCTTGAGAGGAAGACAAGGAACCCTGAGGCAGGTATGGTGGTGCACACTTGTGAGGGTAAGAAAAATGTAGTACTAACTTAACGGTAGGGAAATGACCCACTGAGCCATCTTGCTGGCCAATTTTGTCTTGAAATATAGTCTCACTACGTAGTCCAAGCTGGCCTGTGCTGAGGATTACAGGTGTCGTCTACCATGCTAGATCTGCTTTGGGGTTCTCTAGCTATGCAGCCAAGGCTTGTCCTTACCTGGGCATACAAAGGGATTGGGTGGACAATCTGAAAGTTTAGTTTAGGACACGCTTTCATTTTCCCTATCATCTCTTCCCCCCTCCCCCTCTCTCTCTCTCTCACACACACACACACACACACACACAAAGACAGATGGGTTACTTAACCCTCTCTGAATCCACCTGCCTCTGCCTCCCAAGTGCTGGGATTAAAGGTGTGGGCCACCACTGCCTGGCGGTCTTAGGGATTTAAAAGCTGCTGGAGAAATAGCATCTTTGGCTATTTGCCTCCATTAGGGCTGGGGATGTAGCTCCGGGGTAAAACCACTCACCTTGCATGGCAAGACCCCCCCCCCCCCAAGCTCCTCAGTAAATTGATGGTATCACACTGCCACATGGCAGTCTTGGGGTCTAGCAAGTCACTACTGAGGACAAGCCCCAGACAGAGTGTGACTTCACCAGGGTCCTGCTCCTTTGTGGTGTGGGCTCCACCTGGTTTCAGCTAAAGGTCCACAAGAGTAGGGCATGGCACATGGTTCTAACACAGTTGGTTCGCAAGTTCAGGGCCAGCCTTGGCTAGTAAATTCTAGGTCAGGCTGTGCCAGAGAAACCTGTCAACTAAAAATGCACACACATGCACACACGTGCCTAAAATGTCAAGCGTGGAACCTGCTAGGTCCCAGTCTAGTTGGTTTTTATGGAACTCACCTAAGTAAGGCCTTCAGGCCATTCTCCTTTCTATCAAAGGTTTCTGGTAAGAGGAACTGAGCTTAAACTCCAGTTCCAACTAATGCTTCTGGGGGGTGCAGGCAACACCCAAATTAAAAGGTTTCTATAGTGGTGAGACCAGCTTGGGCAGCCAAATCCTGCCTTTGCCCATCTATACTGGGCCAGGTCTGCCTGTTGGAATGGGCAGGTGGCAGGGGAGCTAGCGAGGGTGCAATACCAGGTCCTCTGGAGGGAAGGAACAGTTCCTACAAGAGCTTAGGTCAAAGTGCAACAATCCCTGTCACACTGCCCTCGGGCCTGGACCAGGCCAGGATTGGGTCACTGGGCCAACACCCCTAGGCCCTGATAGGGCTTTGCTTCATCTACTCTTCGTATTAATGATGCTCTGTGGACAGATTAATATGTGCCCTGTAGTGCTGTGGGTTAATGACAAGGATAGAGACTGCCACCAAACTAGATGGTCCAAGGCCGAGTCCCCGACTCCTAACCCTGGGCCCAGGCCTCTTATATCCAGTCCCCTACCAGGACAAAGTCCAGGACACATCCTTCTTCTAGACTGGAATCTTCCTGGCCCCCTAGGACAGGGATCATCAGCCTCAGAGATGGAGAGAGAGCTCGACAAAACCAGTACAACTTCAAAGGCCCATTCTAGGCCCAAACAAAGGAGGAGCTTTGCCTCACTCCCCACAATCAGATCAAGAATGAGTCTCTGTGGGACCAGGCTCCCAGTGGTGGCTGAGTTCTGCAGGTACTTTCTAGGAAACACCAGCTGCTTCTTGGCTTCCTTAGGCAAGTGCTGGGGGTTGAACTCAGGGCCTCCTGGGTTCTGCCCCTGACCCACCCAGATCCACTGAACATGAGGTTTCTCCCATGCCTCACCTAACAATGTGCTGCTTCCCCAGCCCCGTTGTGATGCAGGTCTAAGTGACCTGGGCTAGCTCTGCAGCACGGGTAAAACCTGAAATTACAACCTTCCTGCCTCTGCCCCACAAGTTTCTGGGGCCAAGTGTCTTGGTGTTTTCAAGAGTCTTAGTGGTGGTGGATCAAGGCCAAGAACCCACATGAGTTCAATATGAATTTCCGAGTGTCGGGTACAGAAGGAAGGGCCTTGGTGGCTGTGGGCAGTGGGGAGACAATGCACGTGGAGTCTTGAGCCCCGCTCTACTATTTACTAATAGGAGCTGAGCCCATCTTCTCTCAGAACGCACACTGCAGGTGTCCTGAAGCTTAATGAAAGCTGTAGACTGCTGGTCAGACCGTAGCTACCAAACTTGCCCTGATCCCTGCTCTCAGGACAGAGCGAGGGATGTGCGCATCCCTGCCCTAGAGGGCAGGCCTTGTGCTTGCCCTTGCCTGGGAAAACATGGCTTACCCAGGGCATGTTAGGAGTTGGAGTGTTCAGGCACAATCGCTAGGAAGGGCAGAAGGATCAATTCAGGAGCAAGGTCCAAGCATGATCAGACAAGGGCAGAATACAGCAGGAGGGGCAGGAGCTGCTGCTGATCTGTAAACACTCCGCACAAGGCCTTGGGGTAGAAAGGGAGGGAAGGAGGGAAGCCAGATGCCCAGGACTCAATGCCCGAGACTCAGGGACAGGAAAACCCTTGGGAAACACTGCTGTGAGCCTCACTCCATGCCACCTACCTTGAACCCAGCAGTCAACCTATGGGTCAGAACCCCTTTGGCAAACCTCTATCTCCAAAAATATTTACATTACAATTCATAACAGTGGCAAAATTACAGTTATGAAACAGCAACGAAAATAATTTTATGGTGGGGGGAAGAAGGGGAGTCACCACAACAGGAAGAACTGTATTAAGGGGCTGCAGTGTTAGAAGGTTGAGAACCAGTGAGTGATTGACCCCAAACCAACCCCGGACGCTCCCAGCACCTGCTCCTCCTAGTAACTGGCAGGTTAAGCCTCCAATGACGGTGACAGCCTTCCAGGCCCTGGGACTGAGGGATGTAGGCAGAAAAGATTGATGAGGGGACACTCTGGAGGCTGAAGAGGACCCAGTAACCAAACCAAAAGGCCAAAAGGTGTTTACTCTGGTAGCCCTGGGAGAAGGGCTGGGCAGAGCATGAGGTGTCCTCAGGAGGAGTGGGTGGACATGGGAGCTCCAGTTTTGCTTCCCAGTGGGGTCAGGTGAGGTGCCCTCTCCAGAGGCAGGCTCTGGCGTGGCTCTAGCTCTAGTGTCCAGCCTCTTTGTGCCACACCTCCCGAGTTCTTCCTGATAGCTCTGACATTCACGACCTGACAAGGACCAGCAGAAGCAAATGCAGCAGAAGGGTGGAGGGAAGAGGCAGGCTAAGGCTGCACTGAGTCCTTCCTGGGGCTCTGTCCATCCTGGGTGAAGGGGTGCTGGCGAGCAGCTTATGTGCCTCATGCTCTTCAGCTTCAAGGTCAGGAGTCTCAGCCTGGGGATGCTGGGTGGGACCCAGGGCTCATGAGGAGGACCGTATAGAAAGAGAGCTGCCTTCTGCTCATCCTCCTCCTCTTCCCTTTGTGGTGGGGTCTCCCAGCACCCCAGGTCCTTCCACCTCTTGCCGTTGTTCAAGGAAAGGAAGAGGACAGAGCCAAGGGAGGAGACCTGAAGCTGGACAGCAGCCATCTTGCTGGAGCTGCGTGTGTCCCAAGCTCTTCAGCTCTGAAGTAGGGGTCTTGATTCAAGGATACTAAGTTGGGCTCACAGCTCATCAGGGGGGCTGTGTGGGAGGGGAGATGCCTTCTGCACACCCTCCTCCTCCTCGGGGTTGGCATCCTCCTCCAGGCCCCCCAGTTCCTTCCTCTGCTTGCTACCGCCTCCGCCAGTGGAGCCCTTGACCCTGCCGCGCTTCTTCTTGGATTTCTTCCCTCCCAGAGAGGCTATGTCCCCCTTCTTGCCAGACCACCGCTCTGCCAGGCAACCTGAGGGAAGGTGCAGAAAGGCCTCAGGACCAGCACTGTAAAGGGGGCTGGGGGAGCAGTTACAGGGGTACCTTCCACCCATCCCCTTGTCGCTCACCTGCCTCACCAGCCAGCAGGCTCCTGTCTTGTTCCTGGGCCTGGGGAGACCTCACCTCATCTCCTCAAGCTCCCTGAGATAAAATGCCCTCCACTTCCCCACCCCAGGCTCCCGGCCTCCCCTGAGTTATGGCAGATGATAAACATCACCCTGCCCCAACTCACTCGTGTCCTTGCCCTTCAGCACGTGGTTGGCACAGAGGAATTCGGTCAGGTCTTCCTCCTGGTGGTTCCTGTACCAGTCCTCAATCACCTCTTCAAACTCTTCCACCAGCACGTCACACTGTGAAGACAGCACTAGGCACTGGTATGGCCAGGCACCCAACTCTCTCAAGGGCGCTTGGCTACAACACCATGAGCCACAAAAGTAAAAAGGTGCCAGGTATGTTGGGGATGTCTTTAACCCCAACACTCTTGATGTAAAGGCAGGCATATTTCTGTGAGTTTGAGGCTAGCCTTGTGTGTGTGTGTGTGTGTGTGTGTGTGTGTGTGTGTGTGTGTGTGCGCGCGCAAGCATGCGTGTGTACACACCCCGAGTTCCAGGGAAGCCAGGGCTACATAGGGAGAACCTATCTCTAATAAACAAAGGAATGGCTCTGGGCTGCCCTCCTCAGTGGCAGCCAGTCCTGCCCACCCTAGCAAGTACAGGCTGAGGGCCCTTACCTGCTTCTTGAGGTCAGCCACCTCAGCCGAGGTCTCATTCCATAGCTCATAGGGGATATCCATCACCACCTTGACCCCTTTGTGGACTAGGTTGTGCAGCGTCTCAAAGGTCTCCGACATACCCTGGAAGAGGCAACCAGACACAGAATGCGGCACTCTCCCTGCCCCCTCCCTCTCTCTTGTGCTTGACATCTGTGTGCATACATCTAAGGTTGCTCTCCTTGGCCCTCACCTCTACCCTCCCCAGGCTGGCTTTTCATTACCCAATTATACACACATCTCAACCTGTCCTGTATGAAGTTGCTCTCTGGTCTTGTGAACTTAGATTTCTTTCCCAGAATATAAAATATCCTTAGCTCCTTCCCTAATGGATAGACACTCCCATCAAATAGAATGGTTTAATCATGGAAAACGAAGACTTCAGATATTTTCCTATCACCATTCTTTATCTTCTAACTACCAAATAAATATTTTTGGTTGTTTTTTTTTAATTGTAGTTGAGGCTGGGAGTGGCAGCTCAGACCTTTAATCACAGGATTCCAGAAACAGACAGAGACAGATGGATCGCCTGAGAGTTCAAAGCCAACCTGTTCTAAATATTGAGTTTTAGGCTAACCAGGAGTATATAGTGAGCTCCTGTCTCAAAATTTAAAATAAATAAATAAATAAATAAACAAATAAATAAATAAATAAAAATAAGGTGGGCATGGTAACGAATTCCCAGCACAGAAGGGAGACAGAAGCAATGGATCTCTGGGAGTTTAAGGCTAGCCTGGTCTACATAGTGAGTTTCAGGGAAGTCAGAGCTATGTCACAGAGAGACTCTGCCTCAAAATAAATAAACAAGTAAGTAAATAAATTTTAAAAACTACTGTTTCAGCCAGAGCTACACGGAGAAACCCCATCTCTAAAAACCAAAAACCAAAGCAAGCAAACAAAACCCGTGCTGCTTGAGTTTCACAGAACATGTTCAGTAAAGGCTGACTTGGTTTCAGGACAGAATTTCAATGCTCCAAAATGGCTCTACACAAACTCCTGCCACACTGGATACATACATAGGTAGAGCAGGGGCTCTCAGGGCCCACGACCACAAAGTCAAAATAGAAACTGACTTCAAACGCCACTCAAGATGGGATGTCCTACAGTACCAAACACTGGGCCAACATTTACTTCTTTGCTTGTAATCTCTGTGTGTATGTTGTATATTTTATGTTGTGGATGTGCATGTGGAGGCAGAGGAAACCTTGGGTGCTGGGCCTCCCCTTCCCCGAAACCCTATTTGGGACAGGGCCTCTTATTTGCCAATGTGTATGCCAGACTCCCTGGCTCCAGAGCTTCTGGGAAGCCTTCTGTGCCCACCTCCCTCCTTGCTACAGGAACCCTGGAATGACAGGCAGCAATATGTCACAGGCTTTGCACCTCGTGGTTCTCCCACCATTCTGCAGACAGAATCCCACTATGTGGCCCTACCTGGCCTAGAGCTTGCTATGCAGTCTATGCTGGATTAAAACTCAAAGATCCGAGGCTGGAGAGAGGGCTCAGAAGTTAAGAGCACTGACTGCTCTTCCAGAGGTCCTGAGTTCAAATCCCAACACCCACATGGTGGCTCACACTATCTGTAATGGGATCTGATGCCCTCTTCTGGAGTGTCTGAAGACAGTGACAGTGTACTCATATACATAAAATAAATAAATCTTGAAAAAAAAAACCCTCAGAGATCCACCTGCCTCTGTATCTTGAGTGCTGGCATTACGGCTATGCACCCCACAGCCTAGCTTCATTCTTTGTTTTACACTGTACAACATCACATACACAACCTAGCAAATCCATGCCCTACAGACTGTTTCTAATAGTTTGCTACCATTTTTTTTGTTGTTCGTTTTCTTTTTCTTCTTTGTCTCCTGTGTATCCCAGGCTGGCCTCAGAGTTCAAGGTCATCCTGCCTCCTAGATTCTGGGATGAACAGGTGAGTCACACTGCACTTGAGTAGGAGAAAATACTTTTAAATATTTTTTATGGGAGCAACCATGCATCAACTAACTAAACCTAATAAGCTTTGAAGACAAATCCAAAACTTCTGCCTGAAATGCTTAGTTGCCTCGGGGGCTACGCAGACATCCTCAGACAGAGGGCAAATGTGGGTGGCAGGCACAGAAGACTCGGAAACAGACAGAAGCCTACTGTAACCAGCTCCTTCTTCAGGGGAACCCACTGCATACACAGGTACCTAACAAGGGTCCAAGGAGGTGGCTCTGGGTGGCTTACAGAATAAATCGATAATCACTGTCTCCTGTCTATTTTTTTTTTTTTTTTTGGTTTTTCGAGACGGGGTTTCTCTGTGTAGCCCTGGCTGTCCTGGAACTCACTCTGTAGACCAGGCTGGCCTCGAACTCAGAAATCTGCCTGCCTCTACCTCCCAAGTGCTAGGATTAAAGGCGTGCACCACCATCACTCAGCTCCTGTCTATTTTTTTAAGACAGGGTTTCACATAGCCCGGGCTAGCCTCAAACTGGCTATGTAATAGGCTAGCCTTGAACTCCTGACTCTCAGCCTCCTGTTCCATCTGGGAGGCAGGTGCCAGGATTGTGGTACCTTCAAGTCTGCCTCTGGCATCTCCCCTCACACTGCTGTGAGAGTCTTGCTGATTCCTAGTGTTCTGACACCCACGTGAGCTGCAACTCTGCCTGACATGGAGAAATATACCTTACACCACTGTGGAGTCAGTGCTCAGCACGGAATACCAGTCACTATCCAAGAACCGAGGGAGGAAAAGGAGGAGGGTCCCAGGCATGACCTACCAATCACACACATACCAGCAGACACACTTAGATTCATGAGGGCCTGGCCTCAAACGGAATGAGGCACAAGCACAAAGCCAACCTTGGCAAACCGGTTGCTGCCAGTCCTCTCCTTGTGCAGGCTGTAGTCCAGAAGCCTCTTGCAAATGGTCTCAGTGACTTCAATTAACCGTAAGTCCCTGCCGAGACAGCAGCAGGAGAGGCGCTAAGTTCCCCTCCCCTCCTCTTGGAGCAGTGGTCCGTCCCTCCAGCCCTGCTGCCCAACACCTGCACATCTCACCGACGGGAAGGCAGAGCTGGAAGGAACATAGGTCATCTGGCCTGGGGGTTCTCAAATGCTGGAACACAGACCAGAGAGACAATATTTTAACAGATCTAAGGGAAGGGTCTGTGTGTGCATGTCTATGGGATCAAACCCAGTATCTTGGTTTGTCTAGGGCAAAACCTATCACTGAGTCTAACCCTAAATCAATTTTTTTTAAATCTATTTGTGTATGTGTGTGTGTTTGTGCATGTGTGCTTGTGCACACGCACATATACCACGTGTGTACGGGTGTTGGTGGAGGCCAGCAGAAGGCAATGGATCGCCCAGTGTCAGAGCAACAGGTGGATGTAAGCTGCCTGACGCGGCACTAAAGCAGGGTGCTCTAGAAGAGTTTCCAGTACTGTGAACTACTGAGCCATCCCTCCAGCCCCTACTTTTTAGAAAATCTGTGGTCCTAGGAATCAAATCCAGGAAATCAGCATGACAGACAAGTCCCTGGCTACTTCTACTTTTCCCTACAAAGTTAAATGCACCAGCCTTTTTTAAATAGACTTTTAAGTTGTCATTATTAACAGTGAAGACATTATGAACAGGTCTTTCCCAATCCTCCCTAGAAACAATTTATTAACCACTTTTGTTTTTTCTTCCTGAGACAGGGTATCTCTGTGTAAACCAGGCTGGCCTCAAACTCTGAGATCCACCTGCCTTTGTCTACTGATTGCTGGGATTAAAAACATGTGTCACGAGGTCTATCTATTAACCATGTGTGTGTGCAAATTCCTGTGTGTGCACCTATGTGCAGATATGCATGTATGCGCACACAGACATGTGGAGATCAACATCAGGCGAATGTGTCTTTGATCACTGCGTCTTTTGAGAAGGGGTTTCTCTGAATCTGCAGCTTGCCTCTTACCTCCTGGACTAGACTGAGGTAGGAGCAAGTCTCAGGGCGCCCTCCAGCCCAGCCCGGACACCACTGGGATCAGGGGTGAATACCACTCCTAACGTAGGTGCTGAGGATCAGGGTCAAAGCCTCGTACTTGCACAGCAAGTACTTTGCCCACAGCCATCCCCCAACTGTTAACCATTTTCTTTCTGTTGTGTGGACACCGGGGCTGGTGTTAAACTCACAGATGCACCTGCCTCTGCCCCCTCCACGCTGGGATTAAAGGTGAGCACACGGCACCCAGCATAGCATTTCTCTCAAGTCATTTGTCTGCACCTCTTGGATCATGCATGACCTCGTCTTCTTCACTGGGATCTGGCAGACCTGTCTGTGGTGAACATGGCCAAGCTTACCTGTCAGGCTGAAAGGCATGCCTGTCAGGATGTATCTGGTTGGAAGGCTTGCCTATCTGGCCGTAAAGGCTTACCTATCTGGTTGTGGCACTGTCTTAGTAGAATCACATGGAAGCAAACAATGAGTAGTCTAGAGATCAAGGTGAGCACCAGTCACATTGTAATGCACATTACACTCGAAAACCACCAGGTGTTGTTTGAACTCACTGAGACGCTAACCCTGAAAGTAGCTTTATCCCTCCCACCACACACTCATGTCAGCATGCGTTTCTTTTTTTTTTTTTTTCTTTCCTATCCAGCATTTCTCTCTGTAGACCAGGCTGGCCTCGAACTCAGAAATCCGCTGCCTCTGCCTCCCAAGTGCTGGGATTAAAGGTGTGCGCCACCACTGCCCGGCCAGCATGTGTTTCTTAAAGTGTCTTCTAGGCTCCTTGGTTGGAGACAGGCCGGTCCCCTGACTCTGTGGCCATGCCTAGAGCCTCATGTCCAGGGACTCTGCACTCTGAGCACAGAGATAAACCATTTCCAACAGCTGCTATTACTACTTGTCTCATGAAATAAAAATGTCTGCAGTGGGGAAGAGAAGCTGGAAATTCAGCCATGGCTAGAGCGCTCAGCTGGGAACTCCAGCTCACTGCCTCAACTTCCCTACTCCCTGCTGCATACTGGTGGGTGGGAGCTTGATTTGATTGCTGCTATTTGTTCTTTTATCTGGAGGCTTGTCATGAGGGGACACCTGTTTGCAGGGGACTTGTGATGGAGAACTCCAGCTGGCCATTGAGTAGCTTCCCCAGTCCATTTCTCCTGGAAGCTTTGATACCAGATTGAATGCTGTGCTTGCTGGCTTCCTTCCTCCCTCCCTTCCTATCTTTTATTTATTTTCTTACTTTAGCTTACTGTATACTTAGTAGTTCATCTCTCAAGACTGAAAATACAGCCAGATGTGGTGTACGCACTTTTGATCCCTTGGGAGCACTTGGGAGGCAGAGGCTAGCAGATCCATTATGAGCTGAAGGCCAGCCTAGTCTACAGAGCAAGTTCCAAGACAGCCAGGGCTACACCAATAAATCTTGTTTTGTAAAACCAGAAAAAAAAAAGAAAGAAAAAAAGTCTTGCCACATAATAATTAGTGGTTTGTAATCACAAGTCTCCACAGACATTCTCCGAGGCTAACCTTAATCCTCACAGGCATGCCCACAGGCCCTTCCTAGGGGAGCCCTGACAAACTGGTAGTTAACACTGACACCATGCCCAAGTAGGTGTGCCTGGGTCCTGCCTCCACCTCCTGGCTGACACAACAGGTCTGCAATACTGTCCCCAGCACATACCCTTCTGTTCCACTGCCCTCCTGTCCTACTATGTGCTAAGTGGAGGGCTCTGGGCAGGTACACTGTGCCTAGGTAGGAACCATTCTGATGACAAAATATGTCTGCTTTTTTTTTTTTCTGTTAAAAAAAAAAAAGGTTTTTAATTTAGGTGTTGTGTGTGTATTTGTCTCTGTGTATATGCCACATGTATGGGTGTGCCCAAGGTGTCCAGAAACGGGCGTCAGAATCCCCTGGAGCCAGAGTTACAGGTGGTTATGAGTCACCTAACATGGATGTGAAGAACTGAACTTCTGTATTCAAGTATTCTCAAGGCAGCGGTTCTCGACCTATGGGTGGGGGTTAACGACCCCCTCACAGGATTGCATATCAGATATTTACATTATGATTCATATCAGTAGTAAAACTACAGTTATGAAGTAGCAATGAAAATAATGTTATGGATGGGATCACCACGAGAGACTGTATTAAAGGGTCTCAGCACCAGGAAGGGGACCACTGTCCCACTGTTTACTTTTCTTTTTTCTTTTTTTCTTTTTTTAAAGATTTATTTTATTTGCTTTATGTGTATGAGTACACTGTGGCTGTACAGATGGCCGTAAGCCATCAATGTGTGTGGCTGCTGGGAATTGGACTCAGGACCTCTGAGCCTCCCTTGCTCCGGCCCCGCTCACTCCGGTGTGATACACTATAGTTGTCTTCAGACGCACCAGAAGAGGGCGACCGATCTCATTACGGGTGGTTGTGAGCCACCATGTGGTTGCTGGGATCCGAACTCAGGACCTTCGGAAGAGCCAGCAGTCAGTGCTCTTACCCACTGAGCCATCTCACCAGCCCCCACTGTTTACTTTTCAAGACAGGGTTTCTTTGTATACCCTTGGCTGTCTTAGAACTAGGCTAGGCCAACTTCGAACTTGCAGAGATCTGCTTGCCTCCGTCTCCTGAGTGCTGGAATTAAATACGCTCAGTACTACTGCCCGGCTAAGAACTGCTATGGTAAGGGCTGAGCTCTCTCTCCAGGATGCTCATGTTGCTTTTTTTTCTAAGTTATGTTTCCGTGTGTGTGTGTGTGTGTGTGTGTGTGTGAGAGAGAGAGAGAGAGAGAGAGAGAGAGAGAGAGAGAGAGAGTGTGTGTGAGAGAGAGAGAGAGAGAGAGAGAGTCTGTATGACTGTAAGGTCAAGCTGCTTGACCTTCTGAACCACCGGCTAGCCCTTGCATCACTTCAACTTTTCTAACTTTTTACCTTATGTGTATGCGAGTTCTGCTTGCATGTCTGTCTGTGTACCACATGCATGCAGTGCCTGAACAGGCCTGAGGAGGATGTTGGATCCCCTGGGACTGGAGTTACAGGTGGTTATGTAGTGCTGGGAATTGAACCTGGACTCCTCGAAGAGCAAACAGTGCTTTTAAGTGCTGACCATCTCTGTGGCCCACCTCATGTCATTTTGAAAGGATGATCTTAACTGACACAAGATGTTTTTGTTTTTATGTTGGCATTGTGCAAAATAAAAATCTGGTAATCCGGGCTGGCGAGATGGCTCAGCAGGTAAGAGCACTGACTGCTCTTCCGAAGGTCCTGAATTCAGATCTGACACCCTCTTCTGGTGCGTCCAAGACAACTACAGTGACTAGCACCAGAGCCAGCAGGGCCGGAGCAAGCGGGCCAGAGCAAGCGGGGCCGGAGAGCAGCCACACACGGAGAGCAGCCACACATGGAGAGCAGCCATACACGATGGCTCCCGGCCATCTGCACAGCTACAGTGTACTCATATACATAAAATAAATAAATAAATCTTAAAAAAAAAAAAAATCTGGTAATCCAGCTGACACACACCTTTAATCCCAGTACTTGTGAGGCAGAGGCAGGTCAAGGACAGCCTGGTCTACACAATAGTTGCAGGATAGCCAGAGCTATACAGAAAGACCCTGTCTTACTTAAGTATGTAAACAAAACTCTGGGAATCTCATTTTTTCTTTTAAGATCTAGTTATTTATGTAGATGAGCACACTGTCCCTGACATACCAAAAGAGAGCATCAGATCCCATTACAGATGGTTGTGAACCACCATGTAGTTGCTGGGAATTGAACTCAGGACCTCTGGAAAGTATAACCAGTGCTTTTAACCACCAAGGGTCTCCAGCCCTCCATGTTAGCAATTTTTAAATAAATCACACTGGATTGTGAGATCTGAGTGGCTGGGATCCATCAGGTCTCCTGTTGGTCTTACTTTTCTAGATGAGAAATTTTAGGCACAGAGAAAGGATTGATGAAGGTCACCTAACCTGTCAGTGGCAGAATTAGTGAACAAACTGAGTCCCTTATTGTGACCAAAGACTTTGTGTCAGCTTGCCTGGATGGGAGAAAACAGGACCCACAACCCTGCTTCCCCAATCCCTCCCAACAAAAACAAACAAACAGCAGGCCAGGCCACTAAGTCATCCTTCACTTACGACTTGGTGTACTTGACTCCAGAGGCCTTCCGGTCCAGGATGCCGTAGCCGGTGTCAATCACTTCCTTGGTCTTCCCCGTTTCCTCAAAAGCTGACTTCAGCTCCACAGCCACATACTTGCACACTGGAGAAGGAAGGCACAGGGCGGCCCTGAGTGCACACAGCTACTTCTGGGAGGCCAGCAGGCAGCCAGACAAACCGAGGGGATGTCCTTTCCTAGCCTGGGTCAAACCGATACTCTGTTTGTAAATTAGTTTCCAGCCACAAGTAGAGTACACTATCCTATGTCCTAAACTCCCATCGCTTTACCATAAAAAAAAAAAAAAAAAAAAAAAAAGTTAATATGTCTAATCAGAACTATTGAGGAAGCCGAGGCAGGGGGTTGTAAATTCAAAGCCAGCCTGGGCAACACAGGAGAGAGGGAGAAACGTCAAAACACGGCCAGGTGTGCTGGCACGCACCTGTAATCTCAGCACTCAGGAAACGGAGGCAGGTGTATCTGTGAGTTCAAGGCCAGCCTCTGTATATAACAAAACCCAGGACATCAGAGCTATGTGGTGAGACTTTGTCTCAAAAAAATTAGTCCTAAACAATTAGTAGGGCTGGGTAGAAGGGCTCAGTGGCTAAGAGCATTTACTCTCACAGAGGACCTAGTTTCTGTTCCCAGCACCCACACGGCAGCTCACAGTCATCAGTTAACTCTAGCTCCAGGGGACCCAATGCCTGTTCTGGACTCTGGGAACACTGCAATGAATGAGGTACACACATACATGATACATAAATACATACATATATACACACTGAATAAATCTTTGAAAATAACAATAAAAATAATGGGCTGGAGAGGTAGCCTAGCAGCTAACTGGGTCACTCCCAAACCTAGTGACCAGAGGTCTGTCCCCAGGACCCACAAAGGGAAGAAGAGACTCATGTAAGTAGTCCTTTGACCTCCACAGGCACACTATGGTACATGCCTGTCTACCCTTTCCAGCTGCCCAACAAATATAAGTAAATGTAAACAAAATTTTAGGATAAAAATAATAAAACATTCATACACATTAAGCTGACAGAATAGAATGAAAACTGCTCTCCTTACACTCACAATGAACAACCGTTAACGACTTTCCCTGTAGTATCTAATATTTAATACTCAATCTCAACAACTATACATTATAAACCATTACATATAATAATGTGCTTCCTGTGAACATGAACTTCTGTGTGACCATAAAACAATATGTACTCAGGAAATTAATGGGAATCGTCCAATAGTTCATATTAAATTTCTCTACTTGTCCTGTCTTATTTCTTGACTTCATGTGTTTCCTACCAATTCTCTCTGGCTGCCAAGTTAATCTTCTCCAGAGAGGCCTACTGTTTGTGTGCAAGTAGTCCCTTACTCCTCCTTACCTTCCCTGAGTTATTAAGAAGCTGCCCTGTGCCAGGCAGTGGTGGCGCACGCCTTTAATCCCAGCACTTGGGAGGCAGAGGCAGGAGGATTTCTGAGTTCGAGGCCACACTGGTCTACAGAGTGAGTTCCAGGACAGCCTGGGCTACACAGAGAAACCCTGTCTCGAAAAAAAGAAAAAAAAAAGAAGAAGCTGCCCTATGCTGAGCGCTGGGCACAGGGAGATGGAGACTAAGCCCAACCTGTCCAGACACTCAGTGTGAAAGAGAACAGTAACTATCACCCTCAGAGGGAGATGTGCCCATGGCTCTGGGAAAAGTGTTTAATGTCCTCTGACCCAGTCTCCTGACACTACATTAAATATCCTCAAGAAAGCTTTGAACCACTCGCACATGTTCCTGCTTTCCCTGGGCCGCTCAGGGAACCATTACCCCCCAAGATTCAGTTTAGACAAAAGCCAGACTTGTGGGAGACTCGTGGCATAGACCCCAGCCCCCGTGTGCCGCCACCCACTTTCTCTGGGCAGGCTCCTCTTTCTCTGTGCTGAGGCCTGCTACTCCACTTAGACTACTAAGCCTGAAGGCAGGCTCCATGAGCCAAAAATGCCAGCAATTAATAATAAAGATGCAATACTAATAAGCATAAATAAACACAGGATTAAGGGGTGCCTAACGGTCAAAGTTTGCCAAATCACTCCGTGACTGAAAATAATCTCTACTGATTACTAAATGAGTTTAGGCTTCGATGGGCTATAAGATCCTTGCCAGCTCTATGATTCTGTGTCTAAAGATGTCTCCTAAGGAAAAGAAATGAGCTTCCTGAGCTGTGAATAAGAAAAGGAGGAAGATGGGGGCTGGGGAGATAGCCCAGCTTTGAGAGCACTGACTGCTCTTCCAGAGGTCCTGAGTTCAATTCCCAGCACCCACTTGGTGGCTCACAACCACCTGTAATGGGATCTGATGCCTTCTTCTGTCTGAGGCCCTCTTCCATCATGCAGCACACATGCCAATAGAGTGCTCTTATACACAAAATAAATAAATAAATAAAAACCTTAAAAACGTTAAAAAAGAAAGAAAGAAAGAAAGAAGAGGATGAAAGCCAGGCGGTGGTGGCGCACACCTTTACTCCCAGCACTGGGGAGGCAGAGGCAGGCAGATCTATGAGTTTGAGGTCAGCCTAGTCTACAATGCAAGTTCCAAGATAGCCAGGGCTACACAGAGAAATCCTGTCTTGAAAAAAGAAACAAACAAAGGAAACAAAACTCCCAGGACTGGTGGAGAGTGTAAGGGATGCACCCTAAAACAGGTGAGACCTTTTATTAAGTTCTTCCTATGAGTTTCCTTTAACTCTAGGGAGTCTCACTTAAAAACAAAAAAGTCCTATGTAGTTATAGTGTGTGTGTGTGTGTGTGTGTGCGCGCGCGCGCGCGCGTGTGTGCGCGCGCACATGCATGCGTGGGTATGCACATGTGCGCACATGCATGTGTGGGTATGCACATGGAGGCCAGAGCTCCTTTCCGATACTGTTCTTCACCCTTTTTCTTCAGACACGGTTTCTCACTTGAACCTGGAGTGTGCTGACTTGGTTAGACTGGTCGGCCTCCTGTGCGTGTCTTCAGGGGGTGGGGATCATACGTGTATGAGCAGTGTGGTATCTGGCATCTTGGAGATTTGAACTCAGATCCTCAGGCATATGGGGCAATCACTCTACCCACCGAGCCATGTCCCCTGCCCCCATTCTCAGACTTAACAGCTCAAATGGGAGGATTAATGTGTTTCAAACCACCAGGCCCACTTCCTAGGGCTTAGGAAACATCTGGCCTGTGTAGATCTGCTTGGTGCAGGCTTTGAATGAACATAAAGTGGATTTCCAGAATACTCCGGGGAGGGGGCCTTTGAGGGTGAGGAAGAAGTGCAATGGCTGCAAAGGTCTGAGAGGAAACTGATAAATGAAGAGCGGGACAAAAGGGAGGTCTCAGTTCCTTGTCCTCTCAACTTTTAAAATCTACCTCCCTCGGGCTGGAGAGGTGGCTCGGTGGTTGAGAGCACTGACTGCTCTTCTGAAGGTCCGGAGTTCAAATCCCAGCAACCACATGGTGGCTCACAGCCATTTGTAACAAGATCTTCTGGAGTGTCTGAAGACAGCTACAGTGTACTTACATATAATAAATAAATACATAAATAAATCTACCTCCCTCACCTCAGTCTCCTCTGTGCTCTACAATTTCCACAAAGTGACCTCTTGATGCTCTGAGCATGAGTCTCCTCTCTCCACATACACTCACAGCCGCTCCATATAATCCTATGTAATCCAAAATCCCTTTTTTTTTTTTTTTTGGTCTGCCAATAAATATTTGCAACCCAGTCCCTGTTCTCAAGAAGCGAAAAAACCATACACAAATTAGGTTGTAGTGAAAGCACAATGGGGAAATTTTCAGGTTCCCTTTTCTACGTCATAGGGACCTTTTCAGTTCCTCAAACTCGGCCTTTGGCTTCTAGCCCGGCAGGGCCTCCTCATCTGCCTCTGCTTCTGTGGTTTCTACCGAGTGGGTTCCTCTGCACGCTCCTTTTCCTGACCAACTCTTAATTTAGCAGCAGGCTCCTTATCTGAAACCTTCCCTCCACCCCCACCTCTAAGCCTGATGAGCAGCTACCCCCGAGCCGGCCAAGAGCAGGGACCTCTAGGTCATCCGAGCCCCCAGGAGGGCCAAGCAAAGAGACCCCAGCCCAGGACCTGCCAGGCCAAGACCCCTCCCACAGGCCCCGCCCCCACCCGCCCCTCGGGCTGGCTACGCCCCGCTGCCCCGCCCCCTCACCTTCGCATTTGCTGGGCAATCGCACCCAGTCGGTCTCCTCGGCCCCGGCGGGGCTCAGGCCCAGCTTCGAGGCAGGAAGGAGCAGCGGCAGCAGCAGCAGCAAGGGAAGCAGGAGGCAGCGGGGCGCGAGCTCAGACGTGGACTCCATGGCCCAGCCGGACCCGGAGCAGAGCGGACCCGGCGGAGCTTCCTCCGGCGGCGCGCGCGGAGCAGCTTCCCCCGGCCGCTTCCGGGACTGCACACGTGCCTCTGTGTAACCATGGCAACGGCGAGCCCCGGCCCGCCCCCTCGCCTCGGCCCGCCCCCTCGCCCCGGAGCCTCTAGCAGCTTTCGGAATGGGCCCGAGGGCGACATAACCAATGGGTTCGCTCGGCGTCTGCCTTCTAGCCAATGGGAAAAACGATTTTTTTTTCTTTGCATCTCGGCCAGTCAGAGAGCGGATGGTGGCTTTGGCGCCCTATAGCGAACCCAGGCTCCGTGAGAAGCGGGAGCGTTAGTTCCTAGGCGGTAGAACCCCCCACCGTACCTTCGATGAACCAGCCTTGGGCGCTCCAGTCCTAGGTGATGGACTGTCTTTCATGGTTTTGTTTCTTGTTTTCTGTCTTTTGTTCTTCGAGACAAGGTTTCTTTGTGTATCCCTGGCTGTCCTGGAATTCACTGCGAGGACCAGGCTGGCCTCGAATTTAGAGGTCCAGCTGCCTCTAAGTGCGTCTCCACACCGGGCCTCGTGGGTTTTTTTTGTTTTGTTTTGTTTTGTTTTCCCCCTAATTAGGTGTTAATAAAAAGTCTTTATGTATTTATTTTGTGTTGGAGGACGACTGGAATCAGTTGCCTCCTTCCACCATGTTGGTTCTGGGCTTTAAACTTGGATCCTTAAGGCTTAACGGTGGCCCCCTTTAACCACTAACCACTTATCAACCCTATCCATGTCTTTCTTCATAGAGTTGCAAACCCTCACTAGACACCGGCTTTTAAATGTTATTATTGAAGCCACTCACTCTAGCAGATACTTAGGGACTCACAACAACCCCAATGCCCAGTAACTTTGCATTTTTCCTTATGAAAACTAGAATTAATGACTAAACACATAAGAGTGAGCCTCCTACAACTCTCAGGCTTGCCTTGTTGGGAAGCTCAAATCAATTCATGAATTAATGGGATTAAAAAAGAAAAACTAGGGCTGGCGAGATGGCTCAGCAGGTAAGAGCACTGACTGCTCTTCCTAAAGGTCCTGAGTTCAAATCCCAGCAACCACATGGTGGCTCACAACCATCTGTAATGGGATCTGATGCACTCTTCTGGTGTGTCTGAAAATAGCTACAATTCACTCATATAAATAAATAAATCAAAAAAAAAAAAAAAGAAAGAAAGAAAAAAACTAGGGATGTCTCTCACTGGTATAGGTCTTTGCCTAGCACTTGACGAGCATGTACAAATCCTTGGTGTTCCATCTCCAGGCTGGCGCAAACCTGGAGGTGTGTGTTGGTCCAAGTCTATACAACCCCAGTGTTCAGGAGGCAGAAGGAGGATTAGAACTTCAGGGTCATCCTTGGCTATATAGTCAGGGGTACAGCCTGAGCTACATGAGGCCCTCTCTCCAAAACAAAACCACCTTGAAGTGAGTAGAACAAATGGATAAACATCCCAGCATTTTTTGGTATGGTATCTCAGTCTCTTCTGTTATTTGTTTGGATTCTGAGCTCCTAAAAGGCAGGAGCCTGGCATCGAACATTTCTATTTCCCTTCCACCTCTGCAGCATTAGTATCTGCACTAGGAGATCTTGTGGAGAACTCTTTGGCTGAACATAGACCTTAGTTAGCTATAGAGTGGTTGCCTTGTGCGCAGGAGGTCCTGGACTCAATCTGGCACCAAATACAAAGTGGGCAATATCAGTTAGATGGGATGGTGCCGTTCCATCACACCAGGACTTGGAAGGCGAAGGCAGAAACCATAGCTTTTGGAAGAAGCATAAGGATTGAGAGTTCAAGGCAAGCCTTGGTCCTAGGGGGACTCTGACTTCTCAGCGTTGCTTTAAACTGCCTTAGAGCTCAACTCTGGGAAGCTGTTAGCAAGGGCACCTTTGTCCATCGAGTTTCCTTCCAAGCCTGGGTGGATTTGCTGCCCTTGCAAAGACCTCCATGCCCAGCCTGTCTTTTGTAGTCAGTAGTGTCTAGTTTAAAGCAGTTGTGTCTATAAGCCCCATCCCTCAGACTCCTCTAAGGCCCATAACACCCATTCCCAGCTTTTTGAGGCAGGAGAATGGCCAGGCCACAGTAGGGGGTGGGGGGGAAGGCCAAGATCAGGCCACAAAAATCCCTCCAATCCCTGAGCTTGCTCCAAAATCAGAGCATATATTCTTTCCAATCCCAGGCTACCCTGGAAAGCTCCACCCCCAAGAAGCTCTATGGAAAGCCTGCCTCCTGCTCAGTTCTCTGCTGCTACTCTCCAGAGGTAGCAGAGGTAGCCACCTTTCTGTATGCTTTCCAATAACTCTTGTGTGAGGTTTGTGTGCCCTGTGACTTTAAGGTATTTCTTGGCTTCCAACACTTACAGTATTGGTATCAGGACACTTTGGCTAGATGGAGCTATGGTGTGTGGAACTTCACAATACACAGGATTGGGACAGCCTCCAGGATGTCTCCACTTGCCCTAGGCTCTGTTAGACTTGGGGAGGCTCAGAAGCTGGCTAGCACCCTTAACTCATAAGACTCCAAACCACTTCTAGAGATAAATTATTCAGCCATACTAGTGAAAGCTGAATAAAGTTGAAGCTGACAAAACTCAACTTCTGGACCAAGAGGCTGCTGAGGGGACATTTAAAGAAGCCAAAATTAAAGCCTGTGCTCAGCACCTGGGCTGAGGGCTGGGAAGGGGAAATGGCCAAAGAAAACGAAGCTATAGACAGACCCTCTTGCTGAACCTGGCCATGGGAGAAAGATCAATTTCTGTAGGGATGGGAACAGCTTTATTTCCAGGAACTGTGCCTCTCCTCCGTAAAGGACCCATAGAAAGAGGCAGGAGATGGGGCTGGGAAAATGGCTCAGTGGTTAAAGTATTTATCCCACAAACATGAAGACCAGAATTGAGATCCTTAGAACCCATGTAAATATCATGTAAGAATGGCTCCCACCAGTAAACCCAGTGTTCTCTAGAGATAGGATCGTTAGAGAAAGCTGACTAGTTAGACTAGTCAGAAACTAGTCTGTGAGCTCTAGATTTAGTTAAGAATTCAAAGTTCAACTGAAGAGACCCTGCCTCTCTACTATGTATATTATGAATATTCAGTATTCAAGAGGCAGAGGCAAGAAGCTCTTTGAGGCCAGCCAGACTTATGTAGAGAGACTTGGTCTTGAAGAAGCAGAAGTAGAAGAAAATACAGAAGAAGAAGAGGAAGAAGGGGCAGGGAGGGAAGAAGGTGGAGAAGGGAGAGGAAGAAGGAAGGGAAGAAGTGGGGAAGAAAGAAGGGAAGACTAATTCAAGGAATTAGCAAAGTTGACCCAGCATCAGCTAGGAGCCAGGTGCTACGGAAGCTGGGTGTCCTAGGTAGGGTTTTACTGCTGCGAACAGACACCATGACCAAGGCAACTCTCATAAAGGAAGACATTTTACTAGAGATGGCTTACAGATCAGAGGTCCATCTCTGTGAGATGGTCTCACAGAGATGGTTGGGTACCCACATTAGGTGGCTCACAACCATCCATAACTCCAGCTCCACCTCTGGCTGTCATGGGCACCTACACTCACATCCATAGACACACACAGTGCATATGATTGGAAGTAAATCCCCTTCTCCCTCTCCCCTGTGGGATCTCCATGCTAGAGTTCTCTTTAGGGAACGAGAGAAAACCAACAAAGCCAAATCTGGTGGTTTGAAAAATGACCCCCCCCCATAGGTCCATGGGGAGTGGCGCCATTAGAAAGTACGGCTTTGTTGGAGAAGGTACGTCACTAGAGGGTGAGCTCTGAGGTTTCAGAAACTCAAGCCAGTCCCAGTGGCCCACTCTCTCTTCCTGTTGCCTGTGGATGCAGATGTGGAACTCTCAAGTACCTCTTGGAGGAGGGCTCTAAGCGACCTCCCTAGCACCCCGTCTGCTTGCAGGCTGCCACGCTTCCCACCACAGTGATACTGGACTGAACCTCTGAACTGTAAGCTAGCTCCAGTGAAATGTCTTCCTTTCTAAGAGTTGCCTTGGTCATGCTGTCTGTTCACAGCAGTAAAACCCTAACTAAGACACCCAGCCTCTGTAACACCTGGCTCCTAGCTGATGTTGGGTGAATATCTGTCAAATTAATAGCGATCTTTAATTAGTAGCGCGTAGGTTTGCAATTACTGTCTTCTGCTGGTAGTACTGGCTGTGATCCTGATGCCCCGGGAATCCTGGCCCTGCTCTCTCCTGTCAAGTCTGTGCCCGTGAGCAGCTGAACACTACCTCCTGGTTCCCTGGCTCCACTCTGCCCTCTTACAGAGGTTGTGCCAGGGCCAGGAAGCGGAAAAGACCCTTGTCCAGTGACTGGCAGTAGCAGAAGGCGAGAGTCCTGGCTGCCCCTCCCGGACCCCAGACCCACTCTGCCGTTTCCAAGCTCCCACTCTTTCTCCAGACAGCCTACCCAGATGGCTGCCTCGTCTAGGTCTGGTACCACACCATGTCCCCAGACACACACATGAAAAGCTTTGTGATGTGCTTGTGTTGTATAAGCCTTTTGTATTGTCCCCAGTTACCGGGTGCATCCTCCTGTCCTGTCTGACAGAGAGACATAGTCCTTTTCCTCCCAAAGTCTCAGTCTGATAGGAGAGACAAGAGTCCAGTCTCCATTTACAAGAAGAGGCAGACCACATACAGAAAAAAATAAACTAAAAGAACCCCCCGGTTTGAACAAGAATCAGTGAGGGGTCGGATCATGAGCTCCGGGCCCAGCTGGCCTCCTCGCAGCCTGGGCTTTGCCTTTCCTGCCCCAGGGAGCAGTAGTGTCCAGCATCACCACCCATTACTATGTCCAACTTCCGTGGGTGGGAGGCAGGGACTTGCGTGAGGTGCCAGCGCACAGAGGTGGCTGCAGGTCAGGAGCACATCCAGCAGAAGCAGTTTGAAGAGGAGCAGACGCAGTAGGCTCAGCTGCAGGACCTGACGCTGTGTTCCTGCAGAAGAGGAAGCCATGATGAGTCCACAGCAGGGAGGGCCTGTCCTCTGTGTTGGCCACTCTCTCTCTCTCTGCCTCCTCAAGGAAATTCCTTCCTGGTGTCGGTGTCTAACCTCGGCTTCTACTGGTGATAATCCGCGCCTCCTTCCTGCTTAGCCCTCATTTTATTTTATTTGTCAGGGGAGGCAGGCTGGCAGGGGTGAGCATCTGATGCAAAGAGGAAATAATGCAGTGTCTCTGGGCAAGAAATGGACATTGTGATGATTAGCCAGGGCTCTTCTAGCGCCTCAGGCGATTAAATCACACATAGGCTTTCATACTGAGACCGCCTGTCACCCCACCCCCCACCCCCCACCCCATCAAACCCCTTATTTTAGCTCTCATCTGCGCTGCTCCACAGGGGTCCAGGAATAAACCCCCACTTTCTCCCAGGGAAGGCTGAAACCCAGGCTAGCCCTAAGCAAAGTAGTCCCTTTACTGGAAACTCCCCTAACAGCAACCTCATGGGACCCATGGTTGAGTCAGAGCTGAATGCCATCTGCCTGCCGGGTACCAGTACTGAGACTCTTGTTCCCAGCCACCATCCCTCCCCGCTGACTACTTACCCCTCAGAGGCTCCAAAAAGCAGGTCCTGGCTGTGGAGGCTTCCCCTGTGAGAAGGGAATGAGTACTATGGGGATGGGCGGGCACCTCGCAGCCCCAGACCTGTGCCTAGCCCTGGTCAACTTGCAGGGCATATGGACAAATGTAGAGACCCTGAGCCGGCTTGTCAGCAGTCCTGAGGAGCCATGCCCACCTCCCTGCCTGACAGCCCTAAGAGCAAGGCAGTCCCCTCCCAAGAGGAACCCTACTCCTTCACAGCTTCAGTAGGCAGGGCACTACTGAGGTGACCCAAAGGCTCAATCATGACAGGGATTGCTGTGCAGCAAAAGATCTAAGTTCTATCCCCAGAACCCGCGTTTAAAAAAAGAAACATGGCAGGTAGGGCTACACAGATTTAAAAAACTCATCTCAAAAAGCAAGCAAGCAAACAAACAAACAAACAAGCAAACAGATACTGGTGGCCCATATTTGTAGTTCCGCAGTGGGGGGAGTACAAGCAAGGCAAGCAGAGCCTCAGGGCTCACTGGCTAACCAGCCCAGTCTGCTTGGCAGAGCAGCTTAGCTGGCAAAGAGCTTGCCTGAATTGGAATCCCCAGTATCCTCATTAAAAAGCTGGGAGTGGGGCATGGTCATGCACACTTTTAATCCCACCACTCACGAGGCAGATGCAGGAAGAAGGATCTCTGTGAGTTCAAGACCAGCCTGGTCTACAGAGTGAGTTCCAGGACAGCCAGGGCTACACAGAGAAACTCTGTGACAAATCTTGTCTTGGAAAACTAACTAACTAACTAACTAACTAACTATATATATATATATATATATATATATATATAATAAAAATAAATGAAAATGAAACATTTAGAACAGTGTTTGGCACAGAGTAAAGTTGGTGAGTGCTGGAGGCTTATTCCTTAATTATTATTTGGTCTTACAGGCTTTGCTTACATGTATATGAACTATTTTTATAGATTACATATATAAAACATATATAGATACAAACCTATGACTAACTATGGAAAGCTATTAATATCTCTTAGTAACCACAGATCAGAGCCTAGATTTGCTTTGCTTTTTGAGATAGGGTCTCCTGTAGCCCTAGCAGGCCTTGAACTCACTATGCAGCTGAGGATAGCTTTGAACTCCTGCTCCTCCTCTCTTGCCTCTACTTCGAAATAACCTGAACCATATATCACAGCTGTGAAGCCCAGGAATCATGGCTCGAGCCACTCTACAGGAGCCAGGTTCTGCCCTTACATGCCCAGCACCGACCTCTGCTCCTCAACATACCCCAGCCCCATGATGGAAAAGAACAGGACCCCGGGCTCCATCCCCACCTGACAGCTGGAGGGGGTGTGTGCTCCGGTTCTGGCCCCTAGCCCCAGGCCTGGTGTGGCAGATCAAGGGCTCCCAGGCTTCCGGCTCTTCAGAGGGCAAGGAAAGCTGGGCCAGGCTAGTCCAGGTGCCATCCGGTGCTGGAGAGGGCCCGTAGGTGAAGGCGTCTAGGGCACTGCCGTTGCCAGCTGAGAACCAGACGGGGTTGTCAAAGCCAGGGGGCGCTGCATCAAAGACCAGGCAGACCACCAGCAAGTGCCGCCTTCCATCTACCAGCAGTGTGATGGGTGGAGCCAGAGAAGGAAAGGGGGTGCCAGCGATGCCTGCAAGGGTGAGAAGTTTGATTTCTTTAAGCATACAGGCCGGGCAGTGGTGGCGCATGCCTTTAATCCCAGAACTTGGGAGGCAGAGGCAGGCAGATTTCTGAGTTCAAGGCCAGCCTGGTCTACAGAGTGAGCTCTAGGACAGCCAGGCTATACAGAGAAACCCTGTCTTGAGAAACCCTGTCTCACGGCCGGCGGTGGTGGCGCACGCCTTTAATCCCAGCACTTGGGAGGCAGAGGCAGGCAGGTTTCTTTCTTTCTTTCTTTCTTTCTTTCTTTCTTTCTTTCTTTCTTTCTTTCTTTCTTTCTTTTTTTTCGAGACAGTGCTTCTCTGTGTAGCCGAGGCGGATTTCTGAGTTTGAGGCCAGCCTGGTCTACAGAGTGAGTTCCAGGACAGCCAGGGCTACACAGAGAAACCCTGTCTCGAAAAACCAAAAAGAAAAAGAAAAAGAAAAAGAAACCCTGTCTCGAAAAACCAAAACAAAACAAAACAAAAAACTCAAAACAAACAAACAAAACCCCACAGAAATAGGAATGTGTTTTCATTTTAACCCCAGGTGTGGGGATGTGGGGCTGTGTCTTAGTCAGGGTTTTTATTTCTGCACAAACATCATGACCAAGAAGCAAGTTGGGGAGGAAAGGGTTTATTCAGCTTACTTCCACATGGCTGTTGATCACCAGAGGAAGTCAGGACTGGAACTCAAGCAGGTCAGGAAGCAGGAGCTGATGCAGAGGCCATGGAGGGATGTTTCTTACTGGCTTGCTTCTCCTGGCTTGCTCAGCCTGCTCTCTTATAGAACCCAAGACTTGCAGCCCAAGGATGGCACCACCCACAAGGAGCCCTACACCCTAGATCACTAATTGAGAAAATGCCCCACAGCTGGATCTCATGGAGGCACTTCCCCAACTGAAGCTCCCTTCTCTGTGATAACTGCAGCCTGTGAAAGGTTGATACACAAAACCAGCCAGTACACCAGGCTCTCCACAGCAGCTGACAAGGTTGGCCTCGTGCTCTAGCGGGGCAGAGTTTTGCCAGCAGCAGATAGTTTCTGCGATTGTGTGATTTAGGAATTCTGGGGACTTTTTAGAGGGTGTATGAATGCTCTGAGAGATGGGAAGGGTTGGTGGTGGTGGGTGGTTCTTAGTTGGTTGCTGTCGGTCTTGGTTTGTTAAGTAGTCGTGTGTAAAGAAGGCGGCGAACAAAGAAATTAGCCATCCTGACGTCGAAGATCAACTTGATGCCCCTAGCCAGAGGAATCAGGAGCAGTCTAACAATAATGTCCACCCGGCTCCTTCCTACTCTTCTTTTCTCTCCTGTGTAGTGTTAAGGTTGAGAGGGTGGAGAATGAGGAAGAGGAAAGAAGCCACAGGGTACCCAGAGTCCAGCCGAGACCTCCCTTCCTTTCATCAAACTTTCCTTTCTTCTCCCTTTCTTTTTGGTGATGTATAACTTTAATTTTTTCAAAGCCTTTTTTTTTTAAAGATTTATTTCTTTATTGTTATATGTAAGTACACTGTAGCTGTTTTCAGACGCACCAGAAGAGGACGTCAGACCCCATCACGAATGGTTGTGAGCCACCATGTGGTTGCTGGGATTTGAACTCAGGACCTTCAGTAAAGCAGTCAGTGCTCCTACCCACTGAACCATCTCACCAGCCCCCCAAAGTTTATTTTTAATGATAGTTCTTAAATGCTTTAACCTCCCTTCTAGCCCACCACCCACGAGGGGTAGTGGAAAAGAAAAGGTATGGGCCGGGCAGTGGTGGCTCACACCTTTAATCCCAGCACTTGGGAGGCAGAGGCAGGTGGATTTCTGAGTTTGAGGCCAGCCTGGTCTACAGAGTGAGTTCCAGGATAGCCAGGATTACAAAGAGAAACCCTGTCTCGGAAAACCAAAAAAAAAAAAAAAAAAAAGATATGGGAGGAAGTGGACCTATTTAGAAAGGTTCTTTGGAGCAAATCCCATCTGTGTCATCAGGAAGTCAGCAATTCAGTTCGTAGGTTAGCAGTGGCAGCTTGATCCACTCACAAATATTTCACGGATACACCAGCAGTCCAGTTCTGTCGTGTTGGGTTACCAGCATCAGTGGCAGGACCTAGCAGAGGCAGCCAGGCCTCAGCCTCAGTACTAGTCAGCAAGAGGGACCAGCAGGGACACCAGGAGAAGTTCTCAGCTGTGCCTCTCTTGGGGAAGTGAAGATCAGCCAAGACTCAAGACCCACAAGCCTTACACAGCTAGCTGTACCAGCAAGCCAAGCTCAGCCTCTGTCACTGTCCGTCGTCGTCGGGTCCTATTTATACCCTCCAAACATCACATGTCCTCCACAGGTCTTGCCTCAGCACACGTGTCTGCCCCAGCTGACATCACTCTGCCAACCAGTTTGAGTTGGAAGAAGTGGCAAGAAAGCTGCAGCACACCATCAGAAGTTTCTTTTTTTTTTCTTTTTCTTTTTCTTTTCTTTTTTTTTTGGTTTTTCGAGACAGGGTTTCTCTGTGTAGCCTTGGCTGTCCTGGAACTCACTCTGTAGACCAGGCTGGCCTCGAACTCAGAAATCCACCTGCCTCTGCCTCCCAAGTGCTGGGATTAAAGGCGTGTGCCACCACTGCCCGGCCCATCAGAAGTATCTTAATGTGGTTTCTCTCTCTGGAGTCCTAACAGATAGCGCTCAACTGTGCACTGTAAGGCGGACCAATATGTGACGCATGTCCTTAGTGAAGAGTCCTTCATCACGTGTCCTTTCATGTGCTTGCTTTAGTGGAACACCATCCAACACAACACAACTGGCTTTTCCAAGAACCCTTAAGTTTCTACTTCGTGTGTGTGTGTGTGTGTGTGTGTGTGTGTGTACGTACATGTGCTGTATCTGTGGTATGTGTGCTTGTATATGTACAGGTGTATGGATATGAATTGGATATAAATGGAATGCCTATTTGTGTGCAGAGACCAGAGGAGGAGATTAACTGATATTATCATCATCTGTCCCTTTGTTCCCTTAGGACAGGGTCTCTCACTGCACCTGGAGCTAGGCCTGCATCCAGCAAGCCCCCAGTGTGATCCTCCTGTCTCAGCTCAGTCCAGTGCTGGGATTACAAGCACACTTAGATCAACGCACAGTTTTTCACACGAGTACTGAACATTTGAACTCAGGTCCTCATAATTGTGCACCCGGAGTTCTGACTCTCTGAGCCATCTCTATCTTTCTCCGATAATTCATCCATCCTCCATCATCGGCTGGCCTTCCTGCTATCTATCCATCTATTCTTCCTGAGCCCCACAGCCACCCTTTTTGAGACAGGGTTTCTCTCTGTGGCCCTGGCTTTGCAGACCAGGCTGACTTCAGACTCAGAGATGCCTGCCTGTGCCTCCTGTGAGCAGAAAAAAAAAAAAAAAAAAAA
>JADRCD010234925.1:0-12315 GCA_019843815.1 Montemys delectorum
AGTACCAGTACTAGAGTGAGAATATGGACCAGCAGGGCAGGAGAAATGGCAGGATAACTTTTTAACTATTTCCTGCAACAAAGAGGTGGTCATAATCTCAAAATGGCCAGCCAGGACTACACAGACCCAGTCTCAAGAAATAAACAGCAGAAAAACAACTGCTTGGTCAGCAAATCTACTAGACATTTCATTGTAAATAATGTCCTTGCTTGACACATGATTAGTGAGATAAATATAACAAATACAAATAATTATATAAATAAATAAATATAAATAATTGTGTGCACACTTACCAAAGCATCTTCTTATATAAGCATCACTACTTTGCTCTTCCACATCATCAGAATATCTGAACTCCATACCATCCAACACTTTGAATATAACTTCCAGAATGATGGCCCTTTTGCCCAGAAAAGGCTAAGTTTAATCCTCAAAGATGGAGCTGAGATGATTGAAGCAAGTAAAAGCATTCGCTGCACAAGGCAAACTCAGCTCAATCCCAACCAGGACCAACATAAAAAAACCAAGAGCCTGTGATCCCTGCTCTCCTACAACAGGAAAATCAGTGGGGAGCTCCCCAAGCCAGTAGACAGCAGACAGACAAGAGAAAGAGAGACAGAGACAGAAGGACAGAGAAATCCTGCCACAAAACAAGGTAGAGGTACTTATTTGGTCCTAGAAACTAACAACGTGGTGGAAGGACAGAACTGACTCACACAAATTGTCCTTGGGCAAGCTGTGTCAGTGGCACATACACATAAATAAGTGTAAATATATAAGTAATGTAAAGACAGAACTGACTCCTGGCAGTTGCTGTCTGATCTCAGCACATGCGCGCGCGCGCGCGCGCACGCGCACGCACACACACACACACACACACACACACACACACACACACAATTGAATGAATCTTTTCAAAAATATCTTCAAAGATACAATCATCATCATCACCACCACCACCATCATTATCATCATCATAATCTTTCCTGCCCCTAAAGCTATTGGTTTTGAATATTTGGCTTTGTATGACCACTCATACAACACATCAGCTTAATTTTTTAAAAATGTAGTTGTATGGATGGATCTGGAGAATATCATCCTGAGTGAGGTAACCCATCACAAAAGAACACACATGGTATGCACTCTCTGATAAGTGGTTATTAGCCCAGAAGTTCGGAATACAGGAAGAACAACCCACAAACCACAAGAAACTCAAGAAGAAGGAAGACCAAAATGTGGACATTTCATTCCTTCTTAGAAGGGGGAACAAAATACCCATGGAAGGAGTTGCAGAGACTAACTATGGAGCAGAGACTGAAGGAAGGACAAGCCAGCCTAATATAGTTATCTCCTGAGAGGCTCTGACAACACCTGACTAATACAGAAGTAGAGGCTCACAGCCATCCATTGAACTGAGTACAGAGTCCCCAGTGAAGGAGTTAGAGAAAGGACCTATGGAGCTGAAGGGTTTGCAGCCCCTCAGGAGGAACAACAATATGAACTAACTAGTACCCTCAGAGCTCCCAGGGATTCAACCATCAACCAAGGACTATACATGGTGGGACTGATTGTTCTGGCAGCATATGTATAGTAGAGGATTGCAAATTTGATCATCAATAGGAAGAGAGGACCTTGGCCCTGTGAAGATTCTGTGCCCCAGTGTAGGGGAATGCCAGGGCCAATAAGTGGGAGAGGGTGGGGTGGCAAGCATGGGGAGGGGGAGGCAACAGGCATTTGTTCTTGTTGTGCTTGTTTGTTTGTTTGTTTTTTGGAGGGGAAACTGGGAATGGAGAAGTCATATGACATGTAAATAAAGAAAATTTCTAATAAAAAATGTAATTGTATTATGGACTGTATGTTTTTTTTCAAAATTTAGGTATTGAAAACTTAACTCCTGATGTGATAGAAGGTAGGACTTTTGGGAGGTGACTAGACATAGATGAGGTCTTCCGGGTGGGCTCCTAGGGCTCACAGTGAGATCAGTGCCCTGATAGGACAAAGCAGAATTCTGCTACCTCCCCAGCCTCCACACAGGAACACAGCAAGAAGCTTGAAAAATTGTTCAGGCACAATTACTGAGAACTTGACCATTTAAGACCTAATGGAAAATATTGCTACCATAGAGAAACCAGCAAGCAATTATTTTCTGGCTGTTTCTGAAAGGAAAAAGAAAGAAATTAGGAAATCTCAAAGCAAGGTTTTAAAGCGTCCTGAATATTGGAATGTTTAAGGCAATTTCTAAATTCTTCTTTATGTTTCAGCTCATTCAAGCTTCTAATAACGCTGAGAAGTAGCCACTGTTCACTCTATTCTCTAGGTATGAAATTCAAGGAACACAACAGTTAAGTAAATAGGCCCCCAAACAACACTATCCAGATGAGAAATGACAGGGCTGAGACTTGGTCCTACACAGAGTCCTTTGCCACTTGCCCATACTGATGTGCCTGCCAAGCTAGTGTGACTTAGCATAGCAAAGAACAATTTTCATTTCTGGAATCTATCAAATGGTGGGCATTCTCAGTACAGTTCCCAGCATGTCCTGCAGGAGCTGCCAGGACAAGGAGAGGAAACTGCTACTCTGGGACCATGGAGCTGCTGGATAATCAAGGGTTCCTGTGTCTTTAGCAAGGAGACCATTAAGCAAGGTTGGAGATTACAGGGCAAAGGTGGCTAGTAGGCTTGGGACAAGACATCACCCCTACACTTCAACACTTCAAATACTTAAACTTGTCTTCCTTTGTCCTGAATAACAATAGGTGAAAAATAGTTTCATCTGTTTTGAAATCCTAAATGTCAATGGCAAGTTAAATACACAAGCATTAAATACTTTCAACACAGCTGGAGTTACAACTGAGTCTGTGGTTGAGCTCATGACTAGGGTGTAAAAGGCCCTTCAGTCAGAACCCAATACATCAAAACAAACAGACAGATAAATGAATAAATACAATTACAGCAGTTTGGTGTGGTGGTTTATTTACTTCATTCCTCCCTGTTTAGTTCTACAACCTTAATGCAAGTTCAATCCCATCCGTCCTAGACATGGGCCCCGGCCTTTTCAATATCTGATTTCACACAATGGCTACACACAGGTCTTCCTCTTGGAGTCTTCTTGCTACAACGTAGACATTTTATTGCTACATTACTTTTCCTGAAAGATACAGGGAAACACCTATTCACGAGACAGAGAGGACAACCACAGGCTAAAGAAATGATTTTATACAAACGATGAATTTATTTGTGCTACTTCACAGAAACACGGTTGACTCAGGCAGCTGCATTATCAAAAGAGATAACACAAGCGTGGTGACAGCTAGCAACACTTGTGTCACAGAGTCCCTTGTTCCCTACTCAGGATGTGACCTTACCAAAGTCTTGCCTTCCCCACAATTGTTCGTTGCTTTGATGGGGCGAGCCTGTAAGTTTCATGAGGTTCCTGTGTCTTGGAGGTTTTGGGGAGCTTTTTCCATCTCATTTCCAACCTACAGGAATCCACTACATAATCATCATTCTACTTTAAGAGGCTATAGTTTATTGGAGTGTCTTAAGGAAGTCTGTCTGAGCTGCCAATCAGGAGCATCAATCCTCCCATAGTTTGGGCCCTACCCACTTTTCCAGATGGGTCTCAGTTCCTAGTGCCAACAGGTTCCCACCCACATTGTGTAGTTTTCTCCCCTTGAGCCATTCTGTGGGCCCTCTCTACATCCACCACTCCTGTAGGATTGTCAAACTCCTGTACATCACCAGAGCTGCCTCTCAACCAATCCTCTTGCCCTGCCATTTGCTTACTGTGTGGTCATGGGTAAGCCACCTTGACCTCTCTCAACCTTGAAACCAGTGTGTATATGTGTGTGTGTTTGTTTGCACATTTATGTGTGTAGTGTAGAGGGTATTTGTGTGTAAGCATTTGTATGCACACAGAGACAAAAGGAGAGAAGACACCAGATGTTCTTCTCTATCACTCTTTGTCTTACTTTCTTTAGACAAAGATTCTCACTGAACTTGGAGTTAGACTGGCAGCAGCCAGCCCTAGCAGTCCTTGGGTCTCCAGCACCAGTTAAGGTACAGGCAACCACGTGTGACTTGTGACTTTGAAGGTGGGTTCTGAGGGTTTTATTTCAAGTCCTCCTGGTTGTGTATCAAGTACTCTTACCCACTGAGCCATTGGTCTAGCCTCAGCTCCTTCATCTGCAACAGAGAGAGTTAGATAAGGCCTGACATTTACAGAGAAGATTCAGGTTTTTGTTCTAAGTGGTCTGGATTCAGTGCTGGTTTTTTAGAGAATGCGTCTAAAACCTCCCTCATCTGAACAGAGCTCTCCTTCCCTTGCCTCTTCTGAAAGTTTTGAGGTGTATATATATATATATATATATATATATATGAAAAAAAGACTGACATTTGTTATATTTCTTACACTAGCTGATCCACTTAAACTACTACAAAGCATATATGGATTTTTGTAAGTCATACAGTTCAGTAGCTTTTGGCATATCCATACCTCTAACATTCTCACATTGTCCCTGCATCCAGGAGAATAGGGTTTTCAATGTCTGTGTGTCCTCACAGATATTTTTATTGTTTGATTGTTAAGTTCCTGCTCCTGGTGGATGTAAAATGTCATCTCATTCTGGTTTCATTTTGCATCGACACAATGACAATCACGATGTGCCTTTGCATCTGTCCCCATTTTGAAAGTCTCCTTATAGTTTTACAGTAGCCATTGTGGTAGCCAGCGCTAGGTTTCCTTTAGAATTTCCTACAAGCCTTTGCACAGAGCTAAGTGAAGAGATTCGAATGTGGTAATTGAGTGAGTTTTTTTCTCATATCATCCAGGGGTACTCGTGAGCAAACTAAACAAAATAAAGGAGAAGACAGAGAATGAAGAAAGCATGAAGCTGGCACATGACTGTATAATCCCTGCACTTGGACCATCAGGAATTCAAAATCCTTGGCTTCACAGAATTCAAGACCAGCCTGTACCTCATGAGCGCCTGGATTCAAACAAGTGAATAGCAACAAATAGCAAAATAGTGTGGGAGGAAAAATACAGCAAAATCTAAAAAAAAAGAAAAGAAAAAAGTTAAAGGTGGGGAAGAGAGAATGGGAAGAAATAAAGAAAAGAAGAACAGACTATATTCTGAGAGTATTCAAGTTACATGTTGAATAATATTTTCAGTTATTGAAATGTCCCAGCATTTTTACTAACAATTTCCTTTTTTGCATTTCTCTCTATGATTATTTTGGCAGAATCAGTAAGGAAATATTATTTATAATAATAATAATAATTATTATTATTATTATTATTATTATTATTATTATTATTGACAGGGGCTTACTATGCATCCCAGATGGCCTGAAACTAATATATATAAACCAGGCCAGTCTCAAACTCAGAGTAATCTGCCTGCCTGTCATTGCTTCCCAAAGTGCTGGGATTAAAAGGTGCAGCCACAATACCTTACCAAGGAAGTATTATTTTAAAATTAATTCTTTTTCAGTTTTTAAATAAGAAAAAAAGTTAAACACCAAGAAGCAATTTCTACCTCATGATGGTAATTGAAGCACAAAAGCCTAATTCCCTCATGTTCCTTTGAAAATCTCCTTCCAAAGGAATTAAAACAATAGAGGAATTCAGCAAGCATCTTGGAGACTCAAGTGCTGCTACAGTACAGAAGTGGTGTAGACTTATTTACTCCTGACCTGGGCTTTCTTAGACCATTTAGTTCCCAGATAAAAAAAACACACACAACCTTTATATTCACAATAAGCCGTAAACAGTACAAACGCTGGGCAGCTAGCTGCCTATCCTCTATGCTGTTTAGAATCTACTTTCCTATCGATAATCCTGAGTTATTACTTACCATGTTTCAGCTGGGCTGCTCTTAACTCCAATTGGCTACCCTCAGAGCCATATTCTCTTGACTCCTAACCCATGGAGGCTTCTCCCTCCTTGTCTCCTGCACTTCTTCTCCTCCTCGTGGTTCCCCTCCAGCCCCCCCCCCCCCCCCCCCCCCCCCCCACTCCCCAAGCCCTGGAAACCTAAACCCCACCTAGGCCTCTTCTGCCCAGCTATTAGCTGTTGATATCTTTATTTACCAATCAGAAATAATATGGGATAACCAGGTCTTTGCCCATCCCCCACCTCCGGACTTAGCATTACTATAGATAGCAAAAGACCAAACCTCAACACAGAAAACCTAAGAAATACTTGCTGGACACTCTTTCAACGGAGCAGAACCCATTTGAAAGAAAAGAATGGGAGCCCTAAATTCAGTACCTGCAAAAGGAAGACCGGAGAAACAGGAGAAAGGTGTGTGCGGTGGACACTCATGGGACAGCAGCTTAGAGACTGGAGAGGTGAGAGATACAGCCAGGGAGGTGGGAAGAGGCACTTACCAATCCCCCGAGAATGCACCAGCTACAAAACCCAGAGTGCCAGAGTGTAGAGAGAGAGCATCACATTGCTAAGGAGGACTGCTGAAAGAGCGTCTAGCCCAGCTAAGCTCTGGCCACTGACAGCAGCTTTTATACAACAGCTGCTCAGCAGAGGGGGTCCCTACTACCAGGACTGCCTGCCTCCCTTAGACATCCTTTTGGATTTCTAGGCAGGAACACCTCCTCATTTGATGAACCAGTCTCTTCTTTAGCCCTGAAGGATCCACATGGTGTTCCAAGTAGGTTCATTTATTTTTTAATTGTAAGAAATAGAGGCTTAATCATCATGGCTTGGGTCAGAGGGAGCAAAAAGAACGACTGTAACTACATAATGAGAAACAGAAATCTCAGAATGGCCAGGCCTCACAGATACTAGCGCAAAGGATGTCGGGAAGATCCAGTTCAACACTGCTGTGGCTGCTTAGGGCCGCCACCAGTCTGCCTCACTGCCACACGCTGCCACACCAAGTACTAACTGTAAGTGAGATTTCAAAAACACTCTGATGGATAAAAAGGAATAAATATCATTCACGAGCTTAATACTTCATTGGCTATAAAAATTCATTTTGCAACACAGCACATGGTAGCTCACAACTGAGCCCTGGCTTACGTGGTGAAGTAGAAATGTGAATGCATTTCCTCATGTAGACAACTTGAGTCGGCTTCATTATCTGATGCAACAGAACTAGGAATGTAGAACAGAGGGATTTGCAGTAGCTCTCTGTGTGAAAGGTAAAGAGGAAGGGGGGATGTGGTGATTATCCAGACAAGCTGGCAACAACTGTAAAATATCAACGTTGGGTTCTTACTCGGAGCAGAACATAAAATTGAAATCCAGTTGGACAATGAGACATTTAAAAGTGAAAAGTAAAGCCACTTCTGTTTTTATTTTAGTAGAAGACCAAACACAGGAGAAATCTTTCTAATAAAAAAACCAGGCAAGCATTATTATCTAAGCAGAAAGCATGAATGAAAGAAAACTGGTAGTTTTGAAACAGTTCTGTGTCACATAACATCACAATAAGTGACACACTAGGTAATATTCGTAATATACTTGATCAACAAATTATAGTTTTCTTAATACATAAAGTGTCCTACAAATGAAATAGATACTATTCAACAGGAAATTGCTCAAAGACATGAAGAAATAACTCAAAATGAAGGAAAATAGATTATTAAGAATATAAATGAAAAAGTTTAATTGCACTAATAATTGAAATACATTAAAATGGGATTTTTTTCTCTTTATTCATTTAGGAATGATTTTTTAAAAATTATTTCCTGTGGAGCTGACAAAAGTTTAGAATAGACACTCTTGTCTTGGTGATAAAGCAAATTAATGAACATATAGCCAGAGGCATTAGAAGGGCTGTACCCTTACCTTTAGCAGTTATTCCTAGTGTTGTAACTTACCACAAGGAAGTAACCAGGGAGCTTCAATTCACTACAGCGTACTAGTTTAAGGGCTTGAGAACGACAGGAACGTTTGTGACTATATTATAACAGCACGGAAATTGTTCATTTCCTAGGATCACAAGTATAACAAAGATAAATTTGATTCAGGCTAGAGCAGTGGCTCAGTGGCTAACAGCTCTTACTGTTAGCAGGGAACCTGGATTTGGTTCCCAGCACCTTATGGTGGCTCAGAACCACTAGCAACTCCAGTTTCAGAAGTCCAAATTCCTCTGCTGCCATTGGCAGGTTCCAGGCACATATATACATGCAGGCAAAACACTCACATACATAAAATATAAATAAATAAATCTTTTAAAACCTAATAAAATTAATTAAAATATATATTCACATGCTTTGAAAAAACAATAAAATACAAATCAGGGCTACTTCTATAAGGTAAGGTGTGAGTGATTGCTTTTAAAATATATACTGCCAGACAAGATTGGGTTTGTTCAGGGTGGATGGCTGTAGACCTGAACAGGTCCCTCTAAGTCAGCTGAGCAAAGCTTGTGTGGACTCACAGAGACTGCAGCAGCAAATGCAAGGCCCACGGGGTCTGTACCAGGTCCGCTGCGTATATATTACAGTGTTCAGCTTAGTGTTTTGGTGGGATTCCTGAGTATGTAAGTGAGTGGGTCTCTGACTCTTGTGCCTTCTCATGGGTACTTTTCTTTCTGTGGGTTTGCCTTGTCCAACTTTGATGTGGTGGTTTTGGTTTTAGCTTAGTGTATTTTATTTTGTTATACTTTGCTGTTACCCCTTATAAGCCTATTCCTTTCTAATGAGAGGCAGAAAGGGAGTGGATCTGGATGGGAGGGGAGGTGGGGAGGAATTGGGAGGAATAGAGGGAGGGGAAAGTGTCATCAGGACATATTGTATGAGGAAATAGTATATTTTTAATAAAAGGGGAAAAGTATATATAGAGATATAAATATATTTTACTTATATGATATAATTAATATATTAATAATATATTAACATATTATTATATATTATATATAAATATAGTACATATTATATATTACGTATTTTATATAATATATAGCATATGTATTTCTATATATTATATATTATAATATATAATATATGTTTTAAAATTACATAATATTATATGTATATAAATATTATATATTATATATTGTATATTATATTATATATAATTCACATATATTTATATAATTATATAATACATGTATGTATAAAATCTTGGGCTGGGGAGATGGGTCATTGTTTGCCACAAAAGCAGAGCTGATGATTACTTCAATCCCTGGAAAGCAGGTAATGGTAGTCGGAAAGAACTGACTCCATAAAGCTGTTTTCTGACTGTTGGTTTGTATATGCTTGGCTCAAGGAGTGCCACTATTAGGAGGTGTGGCCTTGTTGGAGTAGGTGTGGCCTTGTTGGAAGAAGTGTGTCATTGTGGGTGTGGTCTTTAAGAGCCTCCTCCTAGCTCCCTGGAAGCCAGTCTTCTGTTTGCCTTCAGAACCCTCAGCTCCTACTGCACCACGCCTGCCTGAATGCTGCCATGTTCTCACCTTCATGATAATGAACTGAATCTCTCTGAACCTGTAAGCCAGCCTCAATTAAGTGTTGTCCTTGTAAGAGTTGCTTTGGTCATGGTGTCTCTTCATGGCAGTAAAACCCTAAGACACTGACACACATACACACACACACACACACACACACACACACACACACACTGAAACACACATTATCTTGAGCCAACTGTAATGGCACATGTCCGTAATACTAGCTCTTGGGAGGCTGAGGCAGGAAGATTATAAGGTTAGCCTGTGCTACATAGCAAGTTTGAGGCCAGCCTGAGCTACATGGTGATATCATTTTTTGTTTTTTGTTTTTGTTTTTTTTTAGGATTTATCTATTTATTTATTATATGTAAGTACACTGTAGCTGTCTTCAGACACCCCAGAAGAGGGCATCAGATCTCATTACAGATGGTTGTGAGCCACCATGTGGTTGCTGAGAATTGAAATAATGACCTTCGGAAGAGCAGTCAGTGCTCTTAACCGCTGAGCCATCTCTCCAGCCCTGTGATATCATTTTCTGATGTGTCTGCTTTTTCTTTACTTTTCAGAGCCTCTACTACAAAGCAAATATTTCACTTCTGTGGTCACAGGACATATTACTGAGAGAAGAGCCCACTTAACAATCTTTCCCTGGAAACAGAGGAGTAGAACAAGTCTGGAAGTGGAAGTGACCTTTCAGATTCTCATTTCAAACCCCCATTATCTCACTGGAAGCTAACCCAGCACTTCAGTTTACACTGTAGCTAATTATATACTGTGGCTGTTCTTTTTCTTTAAGTATATGAGAGAAAAGGGTGGTTATTTTAGGTCTCTGATCTCTGGCCATGCATTTTCTAAATTGCCTAATTAGGCTATGTGTCATCAAGGCTGCTTCTGTGGTTTACAGGCAGACCTCTACTAGGGAGAAGCAATGACCAGGGACCTAGTGACTGCTCTTCCTGACACACTACTGAACTAGTGTGGACCCACACAAAGCTCCACTACCCAGACATTACTCCCAGTCAGTAACTATGTACTGACTGGTCTACTAAGACCCTCTCATGTAAGACATGGTGGTTTGAATGAGAATGGCCCCATAGGCTCATAGAACTGAATGTTTGGTTTCCAGTTGGCAGTCTGTTTGGGAAGAATTAAGAGATAGAGGTAGGCTTTGAGGTTTTAAAAGCCCACAACAACAAATTCTGTCTGTCTGTCTGTCTGTCTGTTTGTCTGTCTGTCTCTCTCTCTCTCTCTCTCTCTCTCTCTCTCTCTCTCTCTCTCTCTCTCTCTCTCTCACACACACACACACACACACACACATCTCTTCCTCTTCTTCCTTCCTCTCCACATACATGAAGAGAGTCAACATATAGCAGGACTTTGTAGCTAGATTTAAAGGAGAGAAAGCAACCACTCACTGAATTCCATGAAAGAGCGTGTGTAAACTCTTCTTGACCTCTGACCTTGTCTGCAGACAGAGTGACAGAGACTCTCCTTGTGAGGCACCCTCACAGCAGGACAAATGAGAGTCAGAGTAGTGTCCATGCTGAGGACTCAGCCCATATCCCACCCACAGGTCATTTTTCCTACATGGATGGGAGGCTCCAGCAGGGACTAAGCCTTCAATACCGTAAACTCTTTGCGCAATCTCAGTATCCTCAGCTGTGTCACCACATCCTTCTGAGCAGGGAATTCAACTTGACTCTTCAGATCGTGAGTATAGCTTAGATAATGGCATGGGGGAACTTCTGAAGATGGCCAACACACAGAGACAAAGCTTTTAAGGGTGCTGGGGTCAGCATCCCTTTCTCCACTTGGACTGGTTGCTGTCTTTTGTCTAATTTGAAGCAGAAGAGGCTATAGAGGCAAGCAAAACCTAACGTGTGTGTGTGTGTGTGTCTGTGTGTGTGTGTGTGTGTGTGTGTGTGTGTTGTGTACATCCATACATGTGCTTGTGGAGGTTGGTTGCCCTCTGTTGCTTTCCACCGTATTTTAAATTTTATTTTATTTTTTACTTACACATATACGTGTGTGTGTGTGTGTGTGTGTGTGTGTGAGTGTGTGTCCATGCATGCACGTGTATGTGTATGTCTAGTTGCGAGAAGAGGGTGTTGGATTCCCTAAAGTTAGAGTTACAGGCATTTGTGAATTGTATGGTCCTCTACAAGAGCAACAAGTATTTTTTTTAACTTTTTCTTTTTTTTTTAACTTTTATTGCATTATAATGAGAAAAGTTACATGCTTTCAATTTATCTGAATTTGTTAACATTTAAAAACATTTTAAGTAAATAGAATTAAATCACATTCTTGTTTCCCTTTTGTACCCCAACTCCTCCCAGAGACCCCCTTCAATACCTACAATATCTTTTTTGTCATATTCCTTAAAATTTATAAAATATTATAACAATAAAAATGAGTGTTATAAAAGTTGTTTGATATAAGACAACAGTCAGTTTAACAGTCTTATGTAGATGCTTGTCGACAGCAATACTGAAAATACATACATTTTTCTCAATATAAACTTTCAATAACTCCAAACATATTAACTGTATATTTCAAAATAATACATCACTACTAGTATTTTCTTAAATGAACATAAATATATAAAGTCTTTTTGTTTGTTTGTTTGTTTTGTATTTAGTAGAGTTTAAAATCTTAGCTCTTACTGTGCTACAAGCCCAAAATAAGAACAATTTTTAGACATTGGATTTCATTGTAATAAGGCTGTACTTCAATGACCCTCACATTGCCAAAGGATTTTACCTCCATCATAACTAAGCTGAGAGTTGACAGTTCTGCTGCACCGAAGAATGAATTGTTGGCACGATTTTTGGATACAGACTTCCTGCTATGGTCAAAGCTATTTGACTTGAGTGAGTGACTTTATTCTCAGCCCACAGAG
>JADRCD010234926.1:0-33612 GCA_019843815.1 Montemys delectorum
GAGAAAAATAAGGTGTATGAGGTACTGGATAAGATATTCATCAAAATCTGGTCATTTCACATTGTCTACTTATATTGAAATGCTATACTATATCCTGTAATACGTATACTTACCATGTCAATTAAAATATATTTAAAAACAATTATTATATGAGGGTTGGAGAAACGGCTTAGCATTTCAGAGCACTGTAGTCTTTCAAAGGACCCAGGTTAGTACCAACATGGCAGCTAAAAATCATCTGTTACTGTTCCACATGTTCTCATGCCCTCTTTTGGTCTCTGTGGGCACTGCATGCACACGATGTACAAACTTACATGCAGGTAAAACACCTCTATACTCAAAATTTTAAAAGTTATAAATTAAAAAAAAACCCTATTTCTCTTTAATATCTATTTCTCAGGATTCCACTTTTGGGGAAGGATAACTAACCTTAGTAAGTTTTCACAGAGTTGCTGATATGTGTGTTGATAATAAGGAGTGGGACCTGAGGCCCTGAGGTGTCAATTCTGACCTCTTGAGATTAGAAACTAGTTAGATTCTGAAACTGAAATGGATAGGAAACTGAGACTCTTACAGGTTGCAACCAGAGCACTTTGTCTCCTTTTATAAAGTCTTGTTTGTGTTCTAAAATGAGGAGAAAATCATTTTTTCTGTAGAAAATGACAAAATACTGAGGAATACCAAAAACTACTAAATGCAAATGAAAGACGCCAAATTAAAGAACATTTGGGAGTCCTGAATCCAATTGACTATTCTATGACTGCTTTGACTTTGCATAGAAATAGTTCACACAATGATAAATTCTTCTGTGCCTTATCTCAGGCTCTTTAAAATATTATTGCATTCAAAATCACTACACTGCTTCACCTAAGCCTTGGGAAAATTACCAAAAGGGATTACAAGCTTTGATATAAAAGAGTAACGTTGAATGAGGAAGCCAGGCCTAAGAAAATCTCTTGGTCTAAAGATATTAAAAACAATGTCTGCACATGCGCAAGCACATGCGTGTCCGCCTGTCAGCTCCACTCTACCCACAGACTCAGTTGCACGTTCTCTGTTCCAACTCTTCAAGTCATGGCCATTCACCTGAATATGGAATGCCTTTCCATTTACTAGTAAAAAAACCACATAGTGGGGTGGTTTTATGAATATAAAAATTCTCCGAGCCTTGGGACACAGCATAACATTTATAAAGGGACACTTTGCTCCTGGTTTCTTGTAATACCCCATTGGCCTCAGAAGAAGAGACATCAACAGTTCACGAGCTGAATAACTCTCGAGAGTCCCATCTTTTTCTTAATGTCATTGTGACTTGAAGTCTTTTCCTTCTTCATCGTTGACGCTACACACTCAGTGATGCAAACAACTTCTAGTGCACTGGTGCAGTTTTCCAATTCTTGCTGCTGGTACCCACCAGGCTTGAACATCACGGAGACTGGGATCTTCACCCAGTTCTCTGAATCAGAAACCTCAGGTCACTCAGAGGAGCTCCGAGAAAACCCTCATCTTCCTGAGGCTTGATTCTGACCTTCAGGGTCCTCACAGATGGCTACGATTAAGCTTTTAAAGTCCATTAGCTGGGCTGCAGCGTTGCCTCCTGTTCGGGATGATTTTCACCCTGTTTTCTTCTGGGAGTGTCACTGATAGCAGGGGTGGGGTTGTCTCTTAACTACGGTCCTGAAAGCCCATTAGAACAGTTCTTTTTGAAACTGGCCTTGATCCTGTTCTCTGTAATGTTGCCTGAAGCATTTCTGAGAAACAACTCCCATCAAAATATAAAAAAGAATAAAACACCTTAATCACATAAATTAGATTATATTAGAATATTTGAAGAATAAGGCATACTTTGGGGGGCAAAATTTAAAATTATGTTTAGCAATATTAATGTGAGCTATTTTCCCAGCTTAAGTTATTCTATTTTATTGTTCTTAAATGTACTTATTTATTTATTGTGTAGGAACACACCAAGGAAGTTAGAGGACAACCTGTGAGAGTCCATTCTCTCTCCACCATATGTGTCCTGAGGTTCTAATTCTGCTTATCATGTTTACAGGAAAATATCCTGACCTGCTGAGCCATCTTTCTGGTCAGGCCAAATGTAGGTGCTTTTTCACATTTTTTTTTTTAAAAAAAAAAATGCAATCAAAGAATAAAATGTAACAATCTATGAAATGGCTCCCTTCCCACCATCCCTGGACTTTCCTCCTCTTGGGGTTTCCCAGCCTTTTGGTGAGCTCTCCTTGACCTTCTTAGAGGTGTAAGAGCAGTGACCTCTGAATCAGGCTTCTTGATTCCTGAGGGACCATCTGTGGACATTATTTTTGTTCTCATGGGAATACTGGCAGATTATGCAATGTGGTTAAGGGTAGATCTCACCCATTAGGAGAACGGGATGATCACGTTGACTTTGTGGTTTTGTTTCGCAGATGTCCGAGTGGGATACTTACAGTGTAGATTCCTATGTAGCTGCCTTTGCCACACTCAGTGGCTACAATAGTAGCTGCTTAAGGACATTTACAGCTTTCAGTGCTGAAGGCGGCACTCGACCTTATGACTAAGGTTGGTTGTCATGATATAATTTTAAATTATTTCTAAAACACATGTTTTGTGTAAGTGTAAGTTTCATAGGATACTCAGGTGACATCCCTATTGTACATATTAATTCAGAATATGTTCTATAATCAACAAAGCACAGCATGCTTACAGTAATCATTGAATGATGGCTAAACCAGGATCTGAACTGTATGAATGGAAAGTTGAAGTTACAGAAGCCAGAACAGTGTGAGGCACTTATACAAGCACAATAGGTAGTAGACACACGCAGCTTAAACACAGGTAAAGAGATTCATATCTGCGGGTCTTATTGCCTGTGGCTTCCCACGGAGTTCTCTGGACCGGCTTGATTGGAGGAGCTCTTGTGCATAGAATCGAGCAAGCACGGACCGGGCGTCTCTACCCTGTCTTTCAAGATGCTCTGTTTCTCCACGCTGCTCTGAGTCGGATTGGGCTGGGCCGGCAGGCCGACTAGCCCATGAGTGCTGTGCAGCTTCAGGCCGCATTTCGGGAAAGCAGACCTCTTCCCAAGTGTTACAGCTCTAGAACAAAAGGCTCAGACCATGGAGTAGATCTTTCACACACACTTTACTTCCCTGGATACCATACATATATATAGTTTTAGGGGATCATTCATATTTTGGCAGCAGTTATTTCTCATTGGTTTGGGCTGAGAATCTTTATTTGCATGTTAGAGGGCTTGACTAATATTACACATCTCTCCTGCTAGGGGTCGTTATCAGGGGGTTGGGCTGAAATCTGAGCCATGGTCTCAGGAGCGATTCACCGAATGCCTTCCGTCCCTCTGAGTAAATGCTCAGTAGGTCTCCGGGGTTCAAAGTGGTTTGCTCTACTGGACTTTGGCTGTCAGAATTGCCCCATTGCCCCACACATATACCTAAAGGAAAGTTTAATATTAAACAAAAAGAATGCAGAAAACTCAGACAACAAACAAACAAACAGTTGTTAATCCCAGCAAAAATAAAAAGATGTATGGAAAGGAGAATCTCAAAATGCTAGCTGGGGGATAAGCACCAGACTAAGTCAAAGGTACTCAATCTGATTCCGTTGGTATAAAGTGTGATGAGGAGCAAACTAATCTGTCATAATAGAAATCAAATCAACAACTACCACAGAACAGGTTGTGAGCATGGCAAAATAAAGAGAGTGATTTCAAAGGGACATGAACATACTGTAAAGAATTCCAGGGATATACTTATATAAAAACTAATTAAATCACAAAAATTATAATAGCATTAAACAGTGAAGTTTCGTTTATGCTATTATAATTCCAAACCACTTAAAATAGGATGCAGTACCCAGTAACTCTAATTATACTTTAGGACACATATTTATGTTCTAAACAGCTTCCTAGTTAATACAAGATTATACAACTAGAGAATCATTCTCTGTTCCTAAGTATGGTATGAATAACATTACTGTAAACATTTCCACTCATCTCACATTTGATCTGCTTTCACTGCATCCCCAGCTTTTATCTGTCAGTGTCTTCCTGGATCTAAGGACCCAGCTACAATCCCCAAACTCTTCTTGTCTCATTTGATGCTCTGGACTCTGTTGTGTTCTTGATAGGCACTGACTCTCCTCCTAGTATTGCCTCCACCAAGTCACCACTCAAAAGAAGGCCGATTATCCTCCAAAAGCATTCCTTCAGTCAACACCAACTCCTACCACTCTCTCCAACTCCCTACCTTCTAAACCCTGGTTCAACATAAGGATTTTTCTTTTTCCTTCTTGGTGTATAGAATCCTATTACCTACACTATCATTTTGTGGCATTGCAGAAAAGCAAAGAGAAGATGGATGCTCAAGACAACGAAAAGTTTTTGTTAGAAACCCACCTCTGACAGAAAGTTTCCACTCCCTCTCTTCCCCATTAAAATGGAGATCAACTCTCTATCAGAGGAATCTGAAAGATGGATTTAAGTCCTAGCAGCCTTGACACCTACTGTTAGCAGCTGTGTTTCTGTGGCACATCTACCACTTTTCTGAGTGTAGCCTATCCTAACTGCATAAAGCATTTGTTTAAAGAGCAATGCCTTCTTTGAAGATAGATGAGAGATGCCATAGACACTCAATAGATATCAGAGAATTGCTTCTGAGAGAAAGGAAGGTGATTTCTCATGATTTTATTTATTTATTTATTTATTTATTTATTTATTTACTTATTATTTTTATTGGATATTTTCTTTATTTACATGTCATATGATTTCTCCTTTCCCAGTTTCCCCTCCAAAAAACAAATAAACAAACAAGCAAATAAAGATAAGAACAAACCCCTATTGCCTCCCCCCTCTCCATGCTTGCCAACCCACCCTCTCCCACTTATTGGCCCTGGCCTTCCCCTACACTGGGGCACAGAACCTTCACAGGGCCAAGGGCCTCTCCTCTCATTGATGATCGAATTTGCAATCCTCTACTATACACATGCTGCCAAAACAATCAGTCCCTTCATGTATAGTCCTTGGTTGGTGGCTTAGTCCCTGGGATCTCTGAGGGTTCTAGTTAGTTCATATTGTTGTTCAACCTAAGGCGCTGCAAACCCTTCAGCTCCTTGGGTCCTTTCTCTAACTCCTTCATTGGGGACGCTGTACTCAGTTCAATGGATGGCTGTGAGCCTCTACATCTGTATTAGTCAGGTATTGTCAGAGCCTCTCAGGAGATAGCTATATTAAGCTGGCTTGTCCTTCCTTCAGTCTCTGCTCCATAGTTAGTCTCTGGAACTCCTTCCGTTCTCATGAATTTTTAAATTCCAATTTTATATCCGAAGACAAATCTACTCATTTTCATGACATAAAATGCTTCCCTATTGTTCTTTCCATTTTGCTAAAACCACAGGAGTTTCTGTGGTCACACAAGTAAATCCGAGTCCACTTCAAATCCTGACAAAGGTTGCACCTCAGCCTCAGGTAAACAGGATGTGCTTTCAGAGTTCATAAGAAACCAGTTACAGATTTTCAAACTATAATATTCCATTAATTTGAAAGCATATCATTATAACCCATTTATAACAAAACAGTGCATTCTAATATCAGGGGTCAGATTTATTAAGCATTTCCCATCAGAATCTGAACTGTATGTGCTGCCAGTTTCCATGATTGCTGCTTGCAAGCTTTTGTTCGAATCATCAACACTGAAAATTATTTCCTAAACTTGCTTAATTGCAATATAAGCCAGGAAGATTCTTCTAATTGATTTTAAATGATGAAGAAGCCACAATCTTCAGAGGGCTGTCCTGGACCAGAGAGCTGAGTTCCTTTGATCCTGACAGGTCAGTGCAGTCCATGTGGGAAGTTATCATTAGCAGTGGACAGGAGAGTATTCAAGGCACCTGAGCTGTCTCATCGAACAGTTTCCAGAAAGAAGAAACAATGAAGTAGGGAAATAGCCATTCACTATCCCAAACTTAAATACTCTTCCTCAATGTATATGAAAGAAGCAAATGCTGAGTGTTTATAGATACACACACATACACACACACACACACACACACACACACACACACACACACAACTGTATAGTACATTTAACCCTCCTGACTAATGTATTGCTAAATAAGAGGGCTTCTGTTATCTGCCTAGGTAGTCATGTCTGGGGAGAATGAACTATCTTTGAGAGTGTGCTAGTCACAGGCCTTTGTCAGAGTTCTGAAAGTTAAAACCAACCAGAATTTCAAAACAGTCTTGCAATTTGGCTTTTACTATTTTCACTGTCTTATTAGTACTAAAAAGTATTGCCTAGCATATATAAAGTAAATAGACATGCATATTCCTATGACTCGGGGCTGCTTTCTTTCAGAGGATTAGTACGGAAGAGCTGCAAGAGTGATGCATGCATTCCTGTTGGTGTCTAACTCCATGGTTAATTATTAAACTGTATATTGTTCCCAAACACCTGGCTGGAGTCCTATCCATAGTAATTCCTCAAGTGATAGCTCTTTAATTTCCTGGGTCTCAGAGGAAGCACATCCATCTGGAGTGTGACCAGAGCAGCACTTGTTTAAAGGCACCATTCAATTGGCCTGGCACATGATGCACAGAGTTGTGATCTACACATCTTCAGCCATCCTTAGAGTACACTCCAGCCATACAAGTTGCAGCTGAGGTTGCAAAGGCCCAATTTGTAGAATGACCTCTCCATGTAGTTACCTTCATTCAGGAGAGTGAGCAGATAGACAAATTGATATGAACAGAAATGAAGCAACTATGAGAGTTGTTATTATCCCTTCTTTCTCTCCATCCATCAATCCATCCCTCATATAAAATCAGTGCTTGCAACTGCTTTATAGTGCCTAGGCTGGCTTAATTACTGCTAAGAAACTAACTAAAACATCTTACATTCATTGATAGAGTAGCCATGACAAAATATCACCAAAGAAGGACTGAAACAACAGAACTTTGCCAAGTGGTTCCAGATGCTACAACTCTGAAGTCTGGATGTGGCTGGGTTCAGCCTTTAAAGGGCGGCAGGAAGCTGCTGTCATGGCCTGCCTCCCTTCTTGCCTAAGGCAGCTTGCCTACACCCTTGCCGTTGCATCACCTTGACTCCTTCACTTCTGTTCCTCTCTATGTGAATGCTTCTGAGATCAAATTTCCCCTCCTGCTCAGACACAGAAGGTGACGAGCATCTCGTATGGCCACGATCAACTGAGCATCTTCTGCATGGCCGCAATCAGCTGCCCTGGGCTTTGTCATGTAACCACGTTACACTCCAAGCATCACATCAGTGCAATCACCGTGACTCATTATGTGCTCGATAGAAGCATTGTATTTTCCAGGTTGTCCATAACCTTGTAAAGAGAGAGACAAGTTCAGAAATTTTACAAAGCTAAGATATTATATGCTGCTGGGTTTTCCTTTATTGTTGTGATGTAAGACTGTCAGGATTTCAAATAAAGTGTTTTCTGGACACAACATTAGGTGCCTGCAATCCTAGTACTTGCAAGGTGGAAGCAGGAGGATCAGGAGTTTGAGGCTAGCCTGGACTACACATGATTTTGATTCAATACCCTCTTCCCATAAATAATTAAATTAAACATTCTCATGTCACATTCTTCTCCAAAAGTTAAACTAGATGAATACAATGGAAAAAAAATGTCACTTTACTATGTGTTTAGGTAATAATTGATAGTGTTTATTAAGCTCACACTAAGTTAGTTAATAATTAAATAGCAGAACTTTAGTTATCTAGGATTCTTTTGGGATATGTCAATCTAGAAAGCTAAAATCTATAAATGGCTGATCATTATTGCTTTTAACCTGAAAACTTGAGAGTACTAACCATATAAACAACCTTTGGCTATAAAATCTTTTCTGATTAAGTTGTGTATTTTGCTACTTATGTTAAAAGGCTTTTATACCTTTTACACACGTTAAAAATGATTTCATCAGGATGACAAGCTTTTAAATTTTATTCTAGTCACTATGCAGGAAACAATGGACGTATAGGACTGTTTTTCCCAATACTGGATCACTCACTTCCTGACCATGTCTTTGTATGTGTCCGTGTATTAGGAAGTTATATCTTATTATAATGGAATTGTGCAGGAAAGTTAGCTTCATAAAGAAAAAGGTTCCTTTGGCTCACAGTTGTGGGTGCTCAGGGAATGTAATATAGCCATGACTGATTTCTGGAATGGTCTCTGTGTATATCTATCTTTCTTTTCATATTTGTATTTTTTTATTTTAATGTGCTGAATTTTATAATTTCATACATTATTTTTCACTTAAAAATTTAAATTGAAGCATATACCTCTTTCCAAACTCCTTTTCCTACCTCCAGCTCCTCCCAGCTATCTTCTATTGAACTCTTCTCAGGCCTTCACTGCAAGTTAGTGGCCTCCCTTTGATTATTATTGAAAAGTATGAAAGGTATAAAAAAAGTTTTTTATGACCCCTAGCAGACTGAGCAGAACTAAGAATACAGGTCAGCTGGTTCAGAAGTCTGGGTTCCAGGAATTTGGATAACTCAGAGCCTTAGGGCTCTGGTTCCCAAGACCTGCCCCTCCTGGCTGAAACACAATGAGGGCAGAACTAGGAATGAAGGTCAACTGGTTCATGGGGCTCTCCACCCTGCTGATGGGTAGATGATTCAGTAAGATTACATTCCTAAAACGAATATGTTCCCCTCCCTAACTGACTGAATAACTTGGGTTGGAATTCCCTCACTCCCCCTGGTTTGTGGTTTTATCCTTTAAATACTCTACACTTCTTGAGCTTGGGGGTTGAACTCCACTTCCCCTGCATGGGTTACGAGCTCGGCCCCAGTGCACTGGTTTCCCAAATAAACCTCCTGTGTTTGTAGTAAGATCAGTCTCTCATGAGTTTTGTGGGGGTTGTGTAATCTCGAGACTAGAGTGAAGGTCTCCTCTCTTGAGGGATCTTTCATTGTGGGGGCTCGTCTGGGATTTGAGACCACCCTTGACTCCGAGGACCCCTTGGAGGTGAGTTCTTATTTTGATCTGTCTGTCTGTTTGTAGCCTGTGAATTTTGTTTCTTGCTTGCATTCTGTGCAGTCAGTCGCATCCCAAGAGGGGACAATGACTCCCTGCCCTCGAAAAGAGGAAAGGGGGCTGATCAGTAGTCATGCCAGGATCACTGACTGCCACCATGGGAAACATCCCAGTGGAGATTGGGGATCCTCGGGGATGCCTAGAGGATCCTCAGGAGGCCAGGGGAGAAACATTAACGCTCCTCGAGAGGTGGGCGCATCTGTTCTCCTGGCCATCAGACCTTTTCAATTGGCTTTGCCTGGGCTGTTTTTGTCGTATTACTCTCTGTCTGATTTTCTGTGTTGTGTTTGCAATTTTTGTTGCCCTTGTGACTACAGCAATGGGACAGACTGTAACCACCCCTTTGACTCTGATGTTAGATCACTGGATAGAGGTTAGGGACAGAGCACATGATTTGTCAGTTCAGGTAAAGAAAAGACCTTGGCACTTTTTGTTCCTTAGAGTGGCTAACATTTGGAGTTGGCTGGCTGCCTGAGGGAACTTTTGATGCAACCATAATTTCTTTTGTTAAAAATCTTGTTTTTCAGCCCAGATCAGGGTCCCATCTGATTAGCAGCCATACATTATCGTGTGACAGGACCTGGTCCAAAACTCTCCACCTTGGATCAAGCCATGGGTGACCCAGAGGCCAGATTCGTGAATTCTGGCTCTCAAAGAACTGGAGAGCAAACCAAAAGTAAAGCCTCTGAGGAAGGGTGATATGACTCAACCCAAGAGTCAGCCCTCTGCTGCTCCTAGAATCTATCCCGAGATTGAGGAGCCTCTCAAGTGGCCTGAGCCACCTCCACCTCCCCATCCTTATGGGTTTCCCCCATGCCCCGGATCCTGGGGTTGAAGGAGTAGCCGGGGATGGGCCAGCAGTAGGAACTCACAGCTGATGTGCCCAAAGCCCCGCGCAGGGGCCAGGAGTGCCTGATTCCACCTTGACCCTACTCATCAAGGTATATGGCCCCCTGGTGGATCCTCCCCAACTCCAGCCCCTCCAGTATTGGCCCTTTTCCTCTGTGGACCTTCACAACTGAAAAATAACCACCTTTCTTCATCAGAAAACTCTGCAGAGTTGACTGGTCTGATGGAATCATTAATATTCTCTCACCAGTCCACTTGGGATGATTGTCAGCAGCTCTTACAGGTCCTTTTCACCACTGAAGAGAGGGAAAGGATTCTCTTGGAGGCCAGCAAAAATATGCCCAGAGCAGATGGGGCCCCGACTAACCTCCCTAATGATATTGATGCTGGATTCCCTCTGAATCGCCCAACACAGAGCAAGGTAGGTGGTGGCTGGCCATCTATCGTCGGGCTCTCGTGGCAGGTCTCAAGGGGGCAGCTAGATGACCCACCAATCTGTTCAAGGTAAGGGAAGTCCTGCAGGGACCAACAGAACCCTCTTCAGTGTTCTTAGAATGACTGATGGAGGCTTATAGATGCTATACCCCTTTTGACCCTACCTCTGAGGGTTAGCAGCCTAGATTGGCTATGACATTCATGGGCCAATCAGTGTCAGACATCAGAAGGAAATTGCAGTGCTTAGATGGTTTACAGAACATGTCCTTGCAGGACTTAGTTAAGAAAGCTGAGAAAATATTTCATAAGAGAGAGACAGAGGAAGAAAGGAGAGAGAGACAGACAGAGAGTGAGAGAGAGAGAGAGAGAGAGAGAGAGAGAGAGAGAGAGAGAGAGAGAGAGAGAAGAGATGCAGAAGAAAAGGAGAATAGGCAGGAGAGTAGGCAGGCAAAGAATTTGGCAAGAATCCTGGCCGCAGTCATAGGGGATAAGAAAAAAGTGAGTACGAGACCTAGTCAGACAGGGTACCTGGGCAACCAGAAGACGAGAATAAATAACAAGGGACAAAGGCATTTTCTAGAAAAGAATCAGTGTACCCACTGTAAAGAAAAAGGCCACTGGGCAAGAGAATGCCCCAGGAAAAAAGGGAGAGCTCCAAAAGTGTTAGCATTGGAAGAAAATGACTAGAGGGGACAGGGCTCTGACCCCCTCCCTGAGCCTAGGGTAATCCTAAATGTGGAGGGGATTCCCCATGGACTTTCTGATAGATATTGGAGCCTAACGCTCTGTGCTCCGACGGCCATTAGGGAAATTAAAAAGCAAAAAGAGTGTGGTGGTTGGTGCAACAGGACAGAAAATGTACCCATGGACCACCTCCCGCACTGTGGACTTAGGCCAGGGGCAAGTGATCCACTCATTCCTGGTCATCCCTGAATGTCCTGTGCCTCTCTTAGGAAGAGATTTGTTGACTAAACTAAAGGCTCAAATTAGATTAACTCAAGAAGGACCGGAGGTGGAGTGGGGGACACCTTCCTCTATGGTTTTGGCTTTAAAACTTGAAGATGAATATCAGATGCATGAGGCCCCTGACCTAGTGAAAACTTCTGCTCTAGACAAATGGCTAAGGACTTTCCTGGAAGCCTGGGTGGAGACCGCTGGCATGGGAATGGCTGTACAAGCACCCCCAGTGGTGGTGGGAATGAAAACGGAAGCTACACTTATATGTGTCCAACAATACCCAATGAGTCAGGAGGCTAGGGAGGGAATCAGGCCTTACATCCAGAGACTCTTGGACCAGGGAATCTTGGTTCCTTGTTAGTCTCCATGGAACACCCTTCTGCTACCTGTAAAGAAACCAGGCTCCAATGATTACCACCCCATGCAAGACCTAAGGGAGGTCAACAAACGGGTTCAGGATATACACCTGACTGTGCCTAATCCTTACAACTTCCTCAGTTCCCTGCCCCCAGGTCGCTCATGGTACATGATATTGGACTTAAAAGATGCTTTCTTTTGTTTGAAATTGCATCCTGCTAGTCAACCTCTGTTTGCTTTCGAATGGAGAGATCCAGATTCAGGGTTGGCAGGACAACTGACCTGGACCAGGCTGCCTCAGGGATTCAAAAATTCCCCCACTCTGTTTGATGAGGCCCTCCACCGAGACTTGGTCACCTTTCGGGCTAAAAATCCACAGGTAACTCTGCTTCAGTATGTAGATGACCTGCTCCTAGTGGCAGACAAGGATGTACCAAAGGGACCAAGGTCCTGCTAAAAGAGATATTGGGCCTCGGCCAAAAAGACCCAGTTATGCTGTACGGAGGTTACTTACCTAGGCTACCTGCTTAAAGATGGAAAAAGGTGACTGACGGAGGCCCAGAAGAAGACAGTAACCCAAATCCCAACCCCAAGTACACCCCAGCAGGTGAGGGAGTTTTGGGGGACAGCTGGCTTCTGTAGACTGTGGATACCTGGGTTTGCTACCCTGGCCACCCCCTTATACTCTCTGACCAAAGAGAAGGAGGAATTCACATGGACACCAGAACATCACGAGGCATTTGAAAACATCAAGAGGGCCCTCCTGTGGGCACCGGCCTTGGCCCTACCTGATTTTACCAAACCCTTCACCCTCTATGTAGATGAAAAGGCAGGAGTAGTGAGGGAGGTCCTCACCCAGACTCTGGGGCTGTGGAAAAGGCCTATAGCATATTTATATAAAAAACTGGACTCTGTGTCCAGTGGGTGGCCCTCCTGCCTAAAAGCCATTGCAGCAGTGGCTCTGCTTGTGAAAGATGCTGACAAGCTTACTCTGGGACAAGAGACAACAATCGTGGCCCCACATGCCATAGAGAGCATCATCAGGCAGCCACCAGATCAGTGGATGACTAATGCTCATATGACCCACTACCAGAGTCTTCTGCTGACTGAGTGAATAGTCTTTGCTCCCCCTGCTGTCCTCAACCCTGCTACCCTACTACCAGAGGTAGATGACTCTGCCCCAGCGCACTGCTGCCTGGAAATTCTGGCTGAAGAAACCAGCATCCGAGAGGATCTGAAAGATAGACCTTGGCCAGGGGTTCTGAACTGGTTCATGGATGGCAGCAGTTTTGTGGTTGAAGGTAAGTGGAGGGCGGCAGGAGTGGTAGTGGATGGGAAGTGAGTGATCTGGTCCAGCAGCCTGCCTGAGGGAATGTCAGCCCAGAAAGCTGAGCTCATAACACTGATCCAAGCATTGCAAATGGCAGAGGGGAAGTCCATAAACATCTACAATGACAGCAAGTATGCTTTTGCCACTGCACATGTTCATGGCACAATTTACAGACAAAGGAGACTTTTAACCTCAGCAGGGAAAGAAATTAAAAACAAAGAAGAAATTCTGAGCCTCCTGAAGGCCTTACATTTGCCAAAAAAGGTCACCATTGTTCATCGCCCAGTGCACCAGAAAGGCAAGGATGCAATAACATTGGAGAAACAAACAGCTGACCAGACTGCAAAACAGGCCACTCAGGGGCAGCAGTGTTGGCTCTATAAAGCCCTAAGTGCTATTATGATGTGAGGGACACTAGTTTTAGATATACGCAGGAGGATCATCAGAGGATGGACTCTTTAGGCATTATAAAAAGATATACCCCCTGTGGAGTGGCTGAGACCGAAGGCAGACAGTTAATCCTCCCCCAAGAAGAAGGGAGAAAATATGTTGCTAACTTCCACTCTAACTCATTTGGGGAGCAAAAAGTTAAAAGAGATAGTGAAGTTGTCTGATTATTATGTCCTGGGCCTTGCCGACCTGGTCCAGGAAGTGGTACAAAATTGCAAGGCCTGTGCCCTGACCAATGCCAGGCACCCAATGACAACTCAAGGTAAAAGATTGAGAGGAGACTGACCAGGGTCTACTGGGAAGTGGACTTCATGGAGGTCAAACCTGCAAAATATGGTAACAAATATGTATTAGTTTTTATAGACACCTTTTCAGGATGGGTAGAGGCTTTTCTCACCAGAAGTGAGACTGCAAGTGTGGTGGCTAAAAAGATTCTCGAAGAGATCTTCCCAAGATTTGGAATTCCCAAGGTAATAGGGTCTGACAACGGACCTGCCTTCATTGCCCAGGTAAGTCAGGGACTGGCCACTCAGCTGGGGATAAATTGCAAATTACATTGTTCTTATAGACCCCACAGCTCAGGACAGGTAGAGAGGGCAAAGAGACCTTGACTAAATTGACCTTAGAGACCAGCGGAAAAGACTGGACAGCTTTTCTTCCCTTTGGTCTATTCCGGGTCCAAAACACCCCAGGATGATTTAAGCTTATCCCCATGAAATTCTACGTGGGGGGCCACCCCCACTCACAGAGGCAGGTGGAATACATGATCCTGATCCTGTTCTTTCTAAACCCCTTTGTCCGCTTAAAAGCCCTTGAGTTAGAGAGGCTCCAGGCTTGCGAGCAACTGAAGGAAGCCTATTGGACTGAGAGCCCAGCTGTACCACACCAATTTCAGGTGGGCGATGCAGTACTGGTTTGGCGACATCAACCAGGCAGCCTTGGAAGCCCGTTGGAAGGGACCCTACCTGGTGCTCCTGACTACCCCCACCGCTGTCAAGGTCGAAGGCATCATGGCCTGGATTCATGCGACCCACATCAAAAGAGCACCTAGAGGCACCCAGGATTTCCCCGGCACTCAAGATGAATGGACCATGGAAAAGACTGATAATCCTCTTAAGCTGCATCTACACTGCAGATGCAGGTCTGAGTGAGCATACCAATCCCCATGCCCCTCAACAATTTCCTTGGCAAATTGTAGAATAGACAGAGAGATAGAGAAGGACAGCAAAACTGGTTTGAGAGTTGGTTTAGTAAATCCCTGTGGATGACTACTTTGGTGTCTTCCCTTGTTGGATCCCTTTCAACCTTACTCTTGCTCTTAACTATAGGTCCATGCATGCTAAATAGATTAGTTGCTTTTGTCAAGGAAAGAATAAGTGCTGTTCAGATTTTAATGTTACACCAATAATATCATACTTTTCAAGGCCAGGGAAATCCAGATTATGACGATACTGACATTAAGTTCTATGATTAGAACTATGTAGTTAGTAGAAGAAGTGGGGAATGAAAAGTATGAAAGGTATAAAAAAAGTTTTTTGTGACCCCTAGCAGACTGAGCAGAACTAAGAATGCAGGTCAGCCGGTTCAGAGCTCTGGGTTCCAGGAATTTGGCTAACTCAGAGCCTCAGGGCTCTGGTTCCCAAGACCTGCCCCTCCTGGCTGAACCACAATGAGGGCAGAACTAGGAATGAAGGTCAACTGGTTCATGGGGCTCTCCACCCTGCTGACCGGTAGATGATTCAGGAAGTTTACATTCCTAGATTACATTCCTAAAATAAATATGTTCCCCTCCCTAACTGACTGAATAACTTGGGTTGGAATCCCCCTCATTCCCCCTGGTTTGTGGTTTTCTCCTTTAAATACCCTACACTTCTTGAGCTTGTGGGTCGAACTCCTCTGCCCCTGTGTGGGTTACGAGCTCAACCACAGTGCACTGGTTTCCCTGAATAAATCTCCTGTGTTTGCAGTAAGATTGGTCTCTCCTAAGTTTTGTGGGGGTTGTGTAATCCTGAGACTAGGGTGAGGGACTCCTCTCTTGAGGGGTCTTTCATTATCATTATGTAATATGTGCATTTGTGGTGTGAGTGTGTATGTGTGTATGTGCTCATATGTATGTGTTCATATGTGTGTGTATGTGTTTTTATGTGGGGTGTGTGTGTGCGTGTGTGTGTGAGTGCATGCATAAATGTATATGCAGAGCCTGCTAAGTCCTGTTTTGTTATTTGTGTGCATATGGTCCTGTGGCTGGCACTCTGTACTGGACAGCCATAGAGAATATGTTCCCTGGGAGAGGCTAATTATCCTTCTCACAGCAGTAATTCAAGTTCAATCTTGAGGACAAATGTTCTTCCTTGAAATGAATCCGTTTTAAAAGAGTTTTCTATTGCTGTGAGAAAATATTCAGAGTGAGGATGGTAAGCAGTTTAAGGCATGTTCTGCCTCATGGCATGAGCATGCAAAACATCATGGCAAAGAAGGCCTGAGAACAGGAGCTTGGCGCAGCTAGTCAGTCACATTGCATCCATGGTCAGTGTGGTGGTTTGAATAGGAATGGCAACCATAGGCTCATAGATTTGAATGCTTGATCTTTAGGGAGTAGTGCTAGTTGAATAGGGATTAGGTAGTGTGTCCTTGTTGGTGTGGGTATGGTCTTGTTGGAGTAGTGTCCTTGTTGAGGAAGTATGTCATGGGGGTGAGCTTCGGGGGTTCCAGAAGCCCAAACCAGGCCCCATAAGTAGTTCTCTGGCTTCCTTTTGCCTTTGGATCTGATGTAGAACTCTTAGTTCTTCTCCAGCACCATGTCTGCCTGCATGCCACTGTGCTTCCCACTATGAGAATAGTGGCCAAAGCTCTGAACTGTAAGTCACCCCCAATTAAATATTTTCATTTAATGAGTTTCCATAGTTCAGGTGTCTCTTCACAGCAATAGAACACAAACAAAGACAGTCAGAAAGCAGAAAGGCATGGATGCTGGGACACAGCTGGCTTCCTCCTTTTCTCCTTTCTGTTCAGGGTATGACTCCAGCTTATGGGATGGCGATGTTCACAGAGAAGATGTACCTTCTTTCTCTAGATCAGTGGTTCTCTGCCTTCCTAATGCTGCAACCCTTCAATACAGTTTTTCATGCTATGGTGACCCCCCTGCCACAAAATCATTTTTATTACTACTTCATAACTGTAATTTTGAAATTGTTATGAATATTCATGTAAATATCTGATAATATGTAAGATATCTGGTATGAGACCCACCCCGTGAAAGGTTCATTAGACCCCCAAAGGTGTGACAACTCACAGATTGAGAAACACTGCCTTAGATAAATCTTTCTGGAAATACTCAGAGGTGTATCTCCTGGGTGATTCCAGATCCAGCCGCCTTGACAGTGAAGGTTACCTGTCACGTCACTACAGCTTGGTTCAGTTTTCACCTTGTGCTTTTGGGACTGAGGGTGAGCATGAGTCAGGGCCTTAACACATTCAAACCACAGGAATCCATATTGACTCTCTTGTTTTAATCTTGTCCCATTTCTACTGTGCTGTAGAAGCTATGCTCCCCATCCTGTTAGATTTCCATGCAACATAGGCAGAAATGGATTTGGTCACCACAGGCAAAACATTCCTGAATATGAAAGTCTGAGTAGTGTGACAGTTAGTAACTTCTCAGCTCACTTGGCACATTTCTCAGCACCCAGAAATTTGGAATCTCTGAATCCCAAATTCTTTGATGCAAGGTAGAGCTATATTTATCTGTGGATATAGGGATACATATTTATAGTGCAGTTAGAAGTTACATTGGTTTAGTGGAAGAGAGATTCATTCTATTACTTAATAACAAACTGTACCTCAGTATGCACAAATGTAAAAAATTGGCACTCATATCTTGTCAGTAATGAGTAGTGGACTCAAGGCTTACTCAAAAGGAAAGAAATCACACCTGCTACTGGAATCTTGGCCAGCTACTGGAGGCTGCTGGGGTCATGAGTCTTAGAAAAGAACCTAGTGCTGCCCTTTAACTAAACGAACATAATTATCAATTGCATTATAAATACTTATCCCTATATCTGCTGATAAATGCAGCTCTTCTTATTATCATCAATGTAATGTCTCTTTACAACAGATGGAGACCATAGCAAAAAACCATAACTGGTCCAAATGCAGAGAGCAGCAGAATAAGAGGATGTCCTGTCATTAGATGAGGGAGTCAGCTGTGAGATCATCTCACAGAAATTACTTTCATGACACCTAGTGGTATGGCTACCTAAACAAGACCTGAACAAACTATAATGAAATGTGGGGTCTCACAGGGCTCCACTCCTATACGAAAACTGCAGAAACTAGGGAATACTGAGAGCTGGAGAGTCAGTTCTTCCCCAGGGAGAGTCCCCTAACTGCTTACCCAATACCAAGTGACATTGCATAGACTGACCAGGTTGAATTAGTGCATATAAATACACACACACACACACACACGCACACACACACACACACACACACACACACACACATGCACACAGGCAAACAAATAAATAAATGTAATTAAAATAGCATTATTTTTATTAGTTTCAAAACCTGAATAAAAGGCAAGGTGGATGGCGGGGGCACAAGGGAAGGTTTGGAGGGAAGGAAGAGAAGAGGGAGATCTAATTATATCTGGACACAGATATATTATATCATGAACTAACAACTATGTCTCTAGGTGGACCTGTGAGGATATCTGCTGAAATGATTTTCTGAAGTGGAAAACCTTCCCAAGAAGTGGACAGAGCCCTTGAGTGGCAGCATAGATATAGAGGTCCAAGGGAACAGCAGTGGACAGAGCCCTCAGGTGGCAACATAGATATAGAGGTTCAAGGGAACGGCAGTGGACAGTGCCCTCGGATGGCAGCATAGATATAGAGGTCCAAGGGAATGGCAGTGGACAGTGCCCTCAGGTGGCTGTATAGATATAGAGGTTCAAGGGAACGGCAGTGGACCGTGCCCTCGGTGGCAGCATAGATATAGAGGTCCAAGGGAATGGCAGTGGACAGCACCCTCGGGTGGCAGCATAGGTATAGAGGTCCAAGGGAACGGCAGTGGACAGAGCCCTCGGGTGGCAACATAGGTATAGAGGTCCAAAGGAATGGCAGTGGACAGAGCCCTCGGGTGGCAGTATAGGTATAGAGGTCCAAGGGAACAGCAGTGGACAGCGCCCTCGGGTGGCAGCATAGATAGAGTCATCTCTCCAATCTCCTATGGAAGGCTTTCTGAAGAACTACATAAAATTTCCATTTTGTTTACAATCTCATTGGAATAAACAAGGCTGATCAAGCACAATTTAACCATTAAAGATCCTAATAGAATCTTTATTAGATGTTAAATGGAACCATACATGGGTGAAATTAATCCTAGAAGAGGTTGCACCCATGGGGCTGACTCTCTGGGGCACAAGAGACCACCCTAGAGAATTCTATAAATGGAAAGATTTCTTGGAAACGATGGAGGAGGAAGGTGTGCACAGAGATGCATTTGGCAGTGGATGATCACTCTAATCTATGACTGCTGTACTTTGTTCCCTGCTCTCCTGAGTGGAGAATTCAAAAACGTCATTTCTCAAATAGCAGAGCTGATTTTATCTCTTGTCCTTTCTCCAACACACCTGAGGTAGGGCTGCAACTCATCTTAGTGTAAGAGGATGTTAACAGGGCAAGGCTAGAGTCAGCCTCACCCTACCTCACTGCCCCTTTCTTACCTTCCTCTGCCTCCATACTTATGTGTGATCTACATACCCTTTCCAAATTCAGGGCTCCTCATCAGTGCAAGCCTAGCCTAACACTTTCCATGGGTAAAGTAGAAAGCCTAGCCTTTCTACTGGGTATAAAATTAGTAAGGATAATGCTAATTTGCTTTAAATTGTTTAAGTGACACTCACCAATTTAACTCATGTGTGTTTGTGCATGTGGGTGTGTGTGTGCCATGGTGTAGACTCAAAAGACAATCTAGGTAAATGAGCTCTCTCCATCTATCAGGCAGGTCCCAGCATCCCAACCATCTTACCAGCCAGAACATTGCCTCTACTGCATCCTTAACATTCTTATACCATGATCAGGCAGAGTTGGTCCTTGATACTTATATGTCAAAGATCTATTCAGCTAATAAACCCTATGAAATGGCAAATATTCAGCCAGAATTTATCTATAATGACATTCATGATGTTTGTTCCATATCTGTAAGTACAGCTGCCTGTGAAAGAAACTATATCTGTTTTTCCCTAGGTCTATTGGTCTGGAGTCACACAGACATACACATCCAAGAGAAAGCCCATAGGGTGAGAGGGTGAGCGGTTATGCAACCTGACACAAGATAAAAACATTATTTCACAATTCACTGTTTCTCCAATTTTACTCATCACACAGAGTTTCATTCTCTGTGAAACTCTTTTTTCATTCTGATGCCCACTGCCCACTACTGCAGCAAGCTCATACAGGGAGACAGTCTTCAACTGTGTCCTCATGAAAACCTCCAAAAATTTCCTTTGAAGATACAAGATCTCAGTATATGTTATTTTTAATGGTGAAAAAATCTTTGACTCCTTTGATGTCAACAAGTAGTGGCTGTTACTAAATAAAGATATATAAATAGGATTAATAAAATCCATCTTGTATACATGACTGCATCTGTTTATTTCAAAGCGGACTTTGGGTCATCTAAATGTGAACATAGCAAAGTAAAGTAATCTTAGATAAGGCCCAAAGAGCAAATTCTCATATGCTACTTAAAATCATAGACTTCTCCAATTGAAAATGGTTACATTATAGTATATATTTAATTATGGTATGTAAGTTTTTAAAAATAGGAATTTAACTTAGATAAATAAAGGCATTTAGTATATCACTGGTGACACTAATCAAAACATCTTTTCATAACCAAACTTACTTTCATGACTGTTGAGCAAAAGACTGGGTCAAGCAAAAACAACGATGACCACCTCACAAAGTGCCCATAAATCCAGCATGGAAACACTAGATGCCCACTGCTATGAAGAGAAATCCCACCGTCCTTTGTGTGGATATTTTTGTGTGTGGTTTGCTTTGTTTTGTTTTGGTTTGTTTTGTTTTAACTTTTTGCAAGATTTCATAGGAATTGTTTGGAGACTGAGTCACTTCCTGCCAATCTGATCTGATATTCAATTAGTTTGCACAAATGCAAGTAAACAGAAGTGAGAGATGCAGGGATAGTGAGTGGAGAAGAGATGACAAAATTGAGCAGCTCAGCTAAGATCCCCATAAGAACAAGGAGATGGTATTTGTTCACAAATTAAAAGATGCCCCTGATGAGGATCAACCCCATCAGACCTGGATGTGCTGCTAGACAGTGTTTGGGGAAGGTGTTCCTTCTTGCCTCTTTGTAAGCTCCAAGGTCCCTGGAATTTCATGGATTTGAGATACATAACCTGCCTAGTCTCAGCATACTTTCTACATGCAACTTGTAGTTAATTCATCCAAACCACAAGATAGCTGACATGCAATCTAGAAGTACAGGGAACTTGGGATTTATACATATGAGACTTCCAGGATCAGTTATCACTCATGGATGGGTGCTTAAGACTGGTGTTTGTAGATGTAGCAGGACTTTATTTAAGATCTTGGCTCAAGTTCAAGAGTTCTTTTTTGACCTGACCTATTGAGTTAAAATATATGGTGGTCCTAAGAAATAAACTTACTTATTTATAAAAGTTTATTTATTTATAAAAGCCTTGGTGTCTATGATGATACCAATTGATTTTTTTGTCATCAAAATAGAAGGTACACTTTCAATTTTTCTTCACTGTGAATAGGAACAAAGAATTGACACAAATTTTCATGGTATCTGATGGTGCCACACAAGCTACTCAATTCTAACACCTATGAACCACAACAAATACAAGAATGGCCCAATAACCCTAGAGGTACTTATGACTTGGTAACCAACAGCTTTCTTCTTGGACTTAAGGCCCACTCACAAGGAAGTTTTATCTGGTACTGGGAAACTAGCCAACTACCCAGACCTAGGTAGCTCATGGATCTTAGAGGAGAAACATCACAAAACCTGAACAATATCTAACTGCATTTGAAGTATTTATTCTTGTATCCATGGATATATGTAACTCTCACTCTTTAACGAAAGAAGACATGTCTCTACAGCAGATGGAGACCATTACGACAGCCAATCAGAATGCTGAGAGCAAGTTACCCTGTAAGATCCAACCTCACCTGATACAATACAACCTCTGTATCTAAGGCTCAGGGGACATCTCAGAAGATTGGGTGTAAACACCATAAGAACCAGAAAACAGAAAGTATGCCATAAGGACTAGACCTCCTAGAAATAACATGCTAGCGACACTAATAAAGTTTCAAAAACATGGCTGACTAAACAAGACTTGAACAAGGATGACACCAACAGACATGCTAACATGAAAGGGGAAATCTTCTGGGGCCTCAGCACTAAGACTTCTGGGAAAAGGCCTTTCTTGGAAAAGAGGTTTTTGGTTCTGCTTTTTCAGCATGAAGAGGTCAGTCATTAAATCATAACCTCAAGAAGGAATGAACTCACAGATAAGCCCTAGAGAAAGCAGCTCTTTCAAGGGGGTGGGTGGGGTGAGAGGGTGAGGAGGTGGAAGGGTAGGAGGAAATGACATTTGCAGTTGAGTCATGGGAGGGGATAGCAGATTTCTTAGGCTAAGTTGTTCTTGCAGATTTCTTACACAAAGTTGCTCTCCACTCCCCCAGCGGCCATTTTTTTCTCTGTCTAGTCAAGCCTAATGGAAGAAAAAAACAAAACAAAAAATACTCAGTATGTTCTTGAAATTTATTACTATAAAAATTCGATTTTCTTTAAATTATTTAAACATTTATTTTTAAGAAGCAAAGGTTGATCTTGGAGTGGGAATGCGTGTAATCCCACACTCTGGAGGCTGAAGTAGAAGGGTCATGGAGTTCAAGGCAGCTCAGTGTCACAGTAAGATCCTGACTCAGAAAAACAAAACAAAACAAAGCAAACTAAAGTGCATTTCTATGGAGTGTTTGGTGTCTTTAAATTATATTATTATATTTTTACTGTTATATATTTACTCTTTATTATAAACTTATATTTTTGCTGTTCATTCACTTCATGTTTCAATTTCTCTAAATAATCATTAACTGCTAGAAATTAATTTTATTCTTTCTTGCTTAATGGTACTTATGAAATAAGTGTAAATTTCTATATTTTTAGATTGAGAAGGACAGTTAAAGATAACATCAAATAGTATGAAGCATATTACTATTCTATCACTTCTGAGTGTTTAAGGTCCTGGATGCCTTGAACTTTCATACTTCTTTATTCTCAAGAGCAATTTCCTGTCTAAAAGGAAAGGCACACACAGGAGCAGACAACTATTCGAGGTGTCCAGAGAGATTAAGATGTTAATTACAAAGTACATCTCAGACTTCCCCACGGGACATTACAGAAACATATCAGGGTTCAATTATCAACTGGGTAAGCTTTCTGTGAAGAACTGAAAGGACATTGTGATGGTTTGTGTATACTTGGCCCAGGGAGTGACAGTATTAGGAGATGTGGCCTTGTTGGAGTACGTGTGTCATTGGAGTCATTAGTCTTTAATCCCCTTGTCCTAGCTGCCTGGAACCAGTCTTCTTCTAGCAATCTTCATATGAAGATGTAGAACTCGCAGCTTCTCTTGTACCACACCTGCCTGGATACTGTCATGCTCTCACCTGGATGATAATGGACTGAACCTGTAAGCCAGCCACAAGTAAATGTAGTCCTTATAAGAGTTGCTTTGGTCATGGTGTCTGTTCACAGTAGTAAAACCCTAAGTCAGAAGTTGGTACCAGAAGTAGAGCATTGCCGTGATAGGCCTGACCATGCTTTTGTTTGGAAGAATGTGGATTTGGGAACTTTGGATTTGGAAAGCAGTGGAATGCTTCACGTGGGGCTTAACGGGCCATCCTAGTAGGAATATGGAAGACTTTGTTGCTGTGAGTGATTTGAACTGTGCAGACCTGGCCCAGTGGAGAAGAATTTCAGTATGTGGCATAGAGTCTGTTTTGTGTATTTTGGCATAGAGACTGTTTTTGTGGTATTTTGATGAAGAATGTGGCTGCTTTTCACCATTGTCTGAAGAGTCTGCCTGGTGTTAAGGTGAAGAGATTAATTGTTTTGAAGGAGGGAGTCTCGAAGCATCCTGGTATAAATTCTGTTGTGCGGTTACCAAAGTTCACTCTCATGAAGAGCATTTTAATGAAAAGGTACAAGTTGAGAAAGGAAAAATATAAAACATACAGTTAAAGTATTAAAGGGGCACCAGACAGTAAAATAAAACTGAATCCAATGTTCTAGGAGATAGCAGATTAAGGGAGGGGGACTTTGGGGCAAGATGCCACCCAACTAAATTTAGGTCCAGGCATGGTTGTATACACTTTTAATCCCAGGAAATAGAGGCAATCAGATCTCTGAGTTCAAGGCCAGTTTAGTAAAGAGAACAACTTTAATCCAGGCATGATGGACCACACTTTTAATCCTAGCATGCAGATCTGAGTTCAAGGTCAATCTACAGAGCAAGTTCCAGGAAATCCAAGCTTAGGCAGTAAGGGAGCAGAAAACAGAAAGCTGGAAATAGAATAAGAGGGGCCATTTCTAGCCCCAGAAATCAGCAGAACTCGGCAGGTTCACCATGAGGCATGTGGCCATGGCTTTAGAGTCAAGAATTGAAGGGGCTATTGGGTCTATTGATGCTGGTTAGCTGGTGCTAAGAAATTAGCAGTGATTAAGAAGAGACTAGCATCACTGAGGTGTAATCTTCTGAGAAGTGCTTTCTGAGAACACAAAGAAGCTATATTCTAGAAATAGTCAAGGCTGTACCTTAAGCTGAAGCTGGACTTGGTAATGTGTAAGAGTCACCCAAGAGGTACTGGTTTTGAAGGTATGAAAGGGTCATGGAGAGCAGCTGAGGCTTGGCACTGTGAGAGGCTAAGGAGGACCATTGGTGAATGTGTAACCTCAGTTGTAGTTGATAGCCTAGGACTGAAGGGGTCAGGCAAAGAAGTTGAGGCTTGGCACCACGAAGAGAGCCTATGAGAGGCTATTGGTGAAACCTTGTTACAGCAGAAGACCACAGGGTATTGGAGATGCCAGTACCGTGGGTTGATCACCAAGAACAGCAGCAGCAGTGGAGTGGATTAACTTGAGCTTAGAGTGCTACAGAGGGCAGAGCTGGAGAGATAACGCCAGCCTTTTGAGGAGCCCAGAAGATCATGCATGGATCCCAGACACTGAAACAAGAAGCTGTAACATTGAAGTTGCCTTGGAGACACCAATATGTTTGAGATGCCAGAGTTGTGGCATATCTGTTGAGGCAAGCTGCTAACAGGGAGTGGAACCAGCCCAGAAGAAAGAAGTTTGTTACAGTCAACGAAGATGAAAAAAAGAATTGGAGATCTGAAGACTACCTTGAAATCAGACATGGAGATGCAGAATTTGAAGTTTGCCCAGCTGGTTTCCTGTCTTGTTTGGGGGATTGCAATTAAGAGATTGGATGAATCTTAGAGGAGACTTTGAACTTCAGACTTTTTAACATTGTTACGACTGCTATAGACTATGGGTGTTAGCATCACCAAAAGCCTGCACCTATGGATGGGTGGGTCCACAGACCTGTTGCTAGGGCAACAGCCACCATATTCCCAAAATCCCTAGGGCTCGCCTCCCACCTTTACCTGGGCCATATGTCACAAGCCATATATATACAGGGAACATTCCTCCATCTTTCTCTTTCACCCACTCCTCTCTTTCTGCACCACTTCCCCCTTTCTCCCTCTCAATTAAACCTCTCATGCGTGGAACTGTTTGGGCCTGGTGTGTATGGTACTTTTGACAAGAACGCCTCTCCGAATCTATCAATGGGGACTTTGGAAGTTGAACTAAATGTATTTTACATTATGCTATGTTTAGGTATGGGCCCCATAGACTCATGTTTGAACAAGTCTATGGGGGCCAGGGAGTGGAATGTGGTAGTTTGAATATGCTTGGCCTTGGGAGTGTCACTATTAGGAGGTATAGCCTTGTTGGAGTAGGTATGTCACTGTGGGAGTGGACTTTAAGACCCTTGTCCTAGCTGCCTGGAAGCCAGTCTTCTCCTAGAAGCCTTCAGATGAAGATGTAGAGCTCCAAGCTCCTCCTGCACCATGCCTGCCTGGACATTGCCATGCTCCTACTTTGACAATAATGGACTGAACCTGTAAGCCAGCATCAAGTAAATGTTGCTTTCACTGCAGTAAACCCCTAACTAAGATAGACAGTTTAGGCAAAGCTAGGAAAGAGGCAAAGGAGATGGCTTAGGCAGACCTATAGTATTCACATAAAATCTGGATGTGACAGCATACAATTGTAACTCCAGCAACATGTGACAAAGACAAGTGGATCATCCATACTTGCCAGCTAGCCAGTCTGGTGTAACAGCAAACACCAAATTTGGTCTAGAGGTTTGGAATGTCTTATTTTGGGGAAGGAAATGGTAAAAAAAAAATAGGAGGCATGTTTGTGTACTCCTGTGGAGTTATGCCCAGGGTCTATGTACTTGCATGTATTCAATGCTTACAACAATTCTGGGAGTCAGTTATAAAAAGTTGAACAAACAGACAAATTTATTTAAAAACCTGTCCTTTCTCAGACACCTTCCACTGACCCAAACCATCCCACCAGCATCCCTGCCTCTGTTCAGGAGTTTAATTGTTGGTTGGTTGTCTTATTACTTTAAGACAGGCTTATCAGTATGTAGTTGATTTGGGTGGCTTTGGCAGATCTTGTGGTGATTCTCCTGCATCTACCTCTTCATTACCAGCAAATACTATTAGTAGGCCAAATGTCAGAAGTAGGCCAAATCCAAGGGTTTTAATTTCTTCATTTGGTTGGAATTGAACACCCAGCCTAGTTCACGTTAAAAAAAAAAAAAAAAAAACTACTTCCTCCAGGCTCAAAAGCAAGCTTTCATGTAAGCACGTGTAGTGACAGATCGAGGCTCACTCTTCCCTTTATACAGCTTGCCTGAGCTAGCTCTTCCCAACAGCTTACTTCTGTCCCTTAGAACTACCCAGAGAGTTTCAGAAAACCACAGAAACAAGAAGGGAATCTTCCCTGGATGGCCTCTTGTGCTGGAGAGTAGTCCAGCCACCTTCGAAGCAGATGCTATGTGAAAGCTTTCTGGAAATTATGCTTAGTGCCAGTCCTTCTCTGGATGACAGAACTACCACTAGGCTATAGATACTCCTTCTTGATTTTGTGTCATAAAAAGAAATGAAGAACATACATGCTATTTACTCACTTATAAGTGACTATTGGCCATAAAGTACAGGATAACATTGCTACAATATGCAGACCCAAAGAAGCTAAATAACAAGGAAAGCTCAAGGAACTGGGTGGGACAGGAAATGGGAAGGGAAACAGAGGGAAGGGGATATCAGGTATAGGGAGAGGTGGGGAAAGAAGGACAGGCCAAAAGGGTGAACAGAAATCAGTGGTGGGTTGGGGTATGGAGGTGGAGGTGTTGAGAGGAAGAATGCTCGGATTTGCCAGAGACCTAGGATAGGAGAGGCTCCAGGAAGTCTTTAGCAATGGGAATATGGAGCCTCAAGTTGGCCATCTCCTGCAGCCAGGCAGGACTCCTAGTAGAGGGATAAGGTCAGCAACCTACCCACAAAAGCTTTGATCCAAAATTTGTCCTGCCTACAAGAAGGTCAGGGACAAAGATGGAGTAAAGACAAAGAGGATGGCCAACCAATAACTTGCCCAACTTGAGACCCATCCCATGGGCAAGCACCAACCCCTGATACTATTAACAATACTCGGTTATGCTCGCAGAAAGGAACCTAGCATAACTGTGCTCTGAAAGGCTCCACTCAGCAGCAGATGGAAACAGATACAGAGGATCACACCCAAACATTGGATAGTGCTGAGGAAGTCTTGTGGAACAGTTGGGGAAGGCTGAAGGACCTGAAGAGGATAGGGACTCCACAAGAAGACCAACAGAGACAACTAAGCTTGGGGGCTCCCAGAGACTGAACCACCAACCAACGAAGTGGCATGGGCTGGACCTAGTTTCCCCCAATCTCTGACCCCTGTGTGCACATGTGTAGCATATGTGCAGCTCAGTCTTCATGCGGGTACCCCAACAACTGGAGTGGGAATTGTACCTAACTCTGTTGCCTGTCTATGGACACTGTTATTCTAACTGGGCTGCCTTGTCTGGGCTCAGTAGGAGAGAATGTACCTAGTCCTGCTGGGACTTTTTGTGCCAAGATGGTTTGGTATAAGGGTGGGTGGCTTCTAAGAGGTGATATATGGGGAGGGGGAAGAGGAGGTGCTTTTTGAGGGAGTTACTGAGACAATAGGGGCTGAGACTGGGATGTAAAGTAAGTAAATAAATTAAATGAAGCAAAAGGAGAAATATGTTTTCATGCTGCAACCTGACCAGCCAGCTCATTTTAGCTGCAGCACTCTGCCACCTGCTGGCCTTTTTATAAAAATAACAGCTTTTCAGCACAGATTCTTGGTTGGTCTGTTTGTCGATTTGCCTTCTTATCCCTCCCTCTCCCCCCTTTCCCTTCCTGCACACACATCCTACTACCCATGGTCTTTAATAAACCACTCTTATAAACCATATGGAAAAATTATAGTATGTATTTCCACCTTATGAATTGCAAAGTAATTAAAATATAAAGGAATCAATTACATTAGCTATTTGGAACACATACATACACACACACACACACACACACACACATGCTCATACACCATGGCATTCCTACAGGAACTTGGTAACATCCAAAAGAAGAAAAAGGCTTGGTGAGGCCACAGGGATCACAGGGATGTTTCTTGGGCATAAAGAGCACAGACTGTAGGTTATATAGACTTGCCATGAAGGTGGCTTCCTCAAGCAGCCATTGGCAAAGTAAAGAGAAAAATACAGAAAAAAAACCTTTCTTGCTCTCTTCTCTGTATTAGGGAAGACCCATGCTCCTAAGGCTGGATAGCGCTGAAAATGCTGATCATTGCTGTCTGTGTGACTGGCACTGAGCAGTGAAGGACCAGGTTAGCTGCTCCAGTTACATCCACAATGACGTCAATGAAGAAACTGAGGAAACTGTTGGAATTTGAGTATCATCATCCAGACTCCTGAGCTTACAGAGGGTGATTGACTGTGGCATGGCAAAGTCCAAGTATGCCTGCAGAGAAGGGAAGTGTTCAGCCTAAGGCGTAATGAGAACATCGCTATGCAGGGCCCCTGTGTGCGGGGCGGATTCCTTGATCATTCTCTAGGGCAGTTGTTCTCAGTCTTTCTAATGCTGCAACCCTTTAATACAGTTCTTTATTTTGTAGTGACTCCCAACAGTAAAACTATTTCATGACTACTTTATAACTATAATTTTGCTACTGTTATGAATCGTAATGTAAACACTTGATATTGTGCTCACAGAGGGGTTGCAACTCATAGGTTGAAAACCACTGCCTTAGGGAGCCAGTTCTACAGCAGTAGGGTGCACTAGAATCATTAAACACAGTCTCCTGGTCCCATTCGATAGTTCCTAGTTCTTCTTAAAGCTCTGAGAATCAGCACTCTTAACTAGTCCCTGAGCCTAGCTAGAGCCCTGGCCTAGGGAACAGCTCTTGAGAACCACAGCTCTCTGTGAGCAGGAATCAGAAGCATCCCTGGAATCACTTACTTCATTGGCCAGTTTCTCAGCACAAGTAAATCTGAATTTGAAAGGTACTTTTTTCATCCTGGGCAGTGAGCTGATTAGGGCCTAGCAATAGATTCATAAGTCAACTGAAAACAAAAGCAAAAACCTGGACCTCTGAAAGACATCACCGACTTTTTTTTTCCAACTGAGTAGGCTAATTTTCATTCCATCCATTTTGTGTAAGATGAAATGAAAAGATGCTTCAGAACTTTGTGTTGCTCTGTTTAAGAACATTTAAGAAATGCTTGGTCACTGGCCATTCACTGGCCACAGTTCAGTCTACCATATTCTGTGTAAGTTATTCAGATGGCCATACATTCATTTTCTCATTGGTAAATATTCGTCATCTGAGCTCCTGCCACCTTAGGACGAGCACTACTATAGTGCTTATTGATTTTCTGGTAGGAAAAAACATCTGCCTTGGGTGTTAGTGTTCATATAAGAAGTAGGGCTTGTTGAGGCGAGATGAAGTTTGCTCTCCTCACAAACACCAGAAAGTCAGATGGCGTACACTCTGTTCCATGATGCATGTTCCATGCCTTGGTATATACATTAATTCATGGCACTTAGGGTCAGCAATCTTTGACTTGCATCACCATCCCAGTTTGTATAGCCTTGACCAAGTCATTCAACTTCCATGCGTGATCTTCCCTTCTGTCGTGTGGACAAGTTAGTTCCTTCTGGAAGGCATGTATATTCATACATCACATATGTGACTCATACCTGCAGGGATCAGAAGAGGGGATTAGATCCCTTGGAACTAGAACTAGGGATGGTTGTGAGTCACCATGTTGGTACCGCGAATCAAACTCAGGTCCTCTGCAAGAGCAAAAAGTGCTCTTGACCACTGATCTATTCCTGCAGCCCCTCTGAGCTTTCCTTCCACTCTTACTCTCTTGCTACAGACAGTCCTCCATGGTACCACCTTCCCAAGAGCATTATAACATTACATGAAACTATGATTTTAGGTATCAATAATTCTGTAAGTTAGAAGACTGATACTTGAGAAAGTTCAGCACATATATATATATATATATATATATATATATATATATTTAAATGTAACATGATCTGGCTATGTAATGGTGCTTTATGTGTTTTTTCCACTGTTTGGCTCTGGATGCCTAATTTGTGTGCTCTTTCCTGGAGAAGGTCACTTCTCTTGCTCCCAGCTTTCCTTGGTTGTCTGTAGTTCCTTGTGTAGGGCAGAGACCTTATGGTCCTTTTCTCTCCAGATCAGCGTGCTCATTGGTATCATCCTTGTGTGCCTCACATCTGGGCAGTGATGTGAGGCTTTATGGGAGTAGCTTCTGATGTTGCTAGGAAACACAAAATCAAAGCAAACTTTCCGATCCTTTCAATCTTAGAATCTTTCCACAGAAATCCGTATATGTATGCAATACCAATGAGAAAGGAGGCTGTAAATTTGAAGGCGGGGTGGGCCTATACATGAGGGAGTTTGGAGGGAGGAAAAAGAAGGGAAAAATGTTAAAATCATATCATGCTTTCAAGAATGAAATTTTAAAAATATTAACAACTCAAATAAAAGAAAAAGAAGGAAAAAGTATTGAGAACTTTCATTTAGCTTCTACTGTGGCTCCTTGTCTCATTTCTCTGCCTAAGCACACTGTTGAAAGTCCCACCTTAGAAACATCTAGAGACAGCCTTTGTACCAGACACAATACAAAACTATTAGTCATAGCTTTCTTTGGAAATCACCATTGTTATGATGCATGTTTAAGATTGCTGGATGTCTTTGTTTCAGTCCATTCAGCACACTGGCAAAAAATACTATAAAAATGGAATATATCCATAAGAGCACATTTAATTCCAGAGGCTTGTGAGTCAGCACAGTCACTGGGCTGGCAGCCTTCGTGTGTGGGAAGGCTCGCTCTTTGGCTTTTACTAGCAACTTCTAACCACCGCCTTACAAGGTGGAAGGGCTTCTTAGCCCTCAGGGGTCTCAGATAGAGGCACTCTGCCCATGCCTGAGTCATTATGATCTGAATGGCATATTACTGATGTCCCTTTGGGAACTGTGCTGCAATGTATGAGTCTGGGAAGGACACAACATTCAGACTTAGAGAGGTTTATACACTATGTCAAATGGATCAGTGGGAAAAATGAGACTCAGAACCCTTCATATTTCTCTCAGCCTAGAGGAAGCAGTTACTTGCATAAAAATGTGGGTTATACTGACCTCTGAGGCTCCCCATGTCACAGCATGGTAGTAACTAATTTTCCTTAGAGCAGGAGAAACTCTGAACCATAGGGCACTGCTCGAAGGAAGCGCCAGCACTGTTGGACTCTCCCCAAACAGCTAAAGTAACTTTAAAGATGTAAAAAGATTGGACTTTCAGAAAAACAGATAAGCACAATGTGTATAGATGTTACAAATAAAAGCAATTTGTTTCAGTTATTCATAGCAAACTCTTGGTTGGATACAGACCAGAAGATATGTGATTTGCTTCTTGGACTAACCATGCTGTGATAAAATACCAGACAGGACAAAGAGGAAAGCTTCAATTTTACTTACATTGAGAGTCTTCACTCTGGTGACATTAGGATACTGCAATATGGAAAGAAATAAAGGGTAAAGAGCAGAGGGAAGGGAGAAGGAAAGAACAGGACCTGCTTCCAGTGACCGAGTTCATCTCCAACGCTGCACCAAAAGATCCCCAGCTGAGGACCTGGTGTGCAGGTGAACTTGGGGGGCGGGGCACTACTCATTTAAATCAGGACAGTAGTCAACACATTTTTCTTCTCATTATGGCCACTTTTTTTTAACTACTTGTTATAGCAAACTATTGAATCATCTGTTAAGTACCTGGGACACGTTGCTATGGAAACAGATGATGCCCACTGTGGCCCAAGTCATTTATGAACCTGGTGGTTCTTTGCAGGGGGGATACATGTGTGTGTTTAGACCTGCCTAGTGGTAACACTGATTGCTATGAAAGTTATCCACAAGCTCTTGGCTCATTAGCTTTGACTCAAAATAGCCAGTCATACAGAGCTCCTGGCATGCTAGTCCTTACCCTTTGAATTAAACAGGTAATAATCTTCCTAGGTTACCTGGTTGTTGACAAGAGAGGCAAGCTCCGAAACAGGAATGAGAAGCTTGTAGAAAATATGGCTTACCATGAAACAAAACAAACAAACAACCCCCTCAAAAAAAACCCAGAAAACAAAGCCAACATCCAAATGATAGGCTCAGTGATTCTCCTGTGCAATATCATCAAAAGAATGGAGGCAAAAAAGAAAAAGGAAGCAAAAATCTTTAAACTGGAACTGATTTCTCAATCCCAGCAGGTGGTTAAGCCAGGGTAAGTGATGACTCAGGAGTCTAACTAGAGAAACCAGTGGACAGCATGTCACCGTCCCCCAAGTCTGTTTGCCTGTGAGAAAGTCTAAGAAGCCTACCAAACCTATTTAATTGTCCCTCATGAAAAAGTGGCTCATTACAGAAGAAAATGGGAAATCACTCCAGATCCACCTTCACCCTACAGAGGAATATAGTCCACAAAACTAAGGCCGATCAACAAGACAGCTTACACTGTTGTCTCCAGGTTCTAAGTTGACCACTTGTACATGTAACTTATGTCCATCATATTGGAAGCTCTGCTTCTCCATCAGTCTCTATCTCAGCCCCAAATCGACCAATGGAATGTGGGAGTGCAGTGTGCGGGGCTTTGCCTTCGGTGCTGTGGGCCTCTTTCCTTCTGAGTTCCCTACTGCTCAAGGTGACTCACAGATGCTCCATGCACCCTGAGGGCACCTAGAGCTCAGCCCTCTTTGTACTCTTGCTTTCCTCCACACAATCCTCATTAGTTTTATAGCAAAAAGTACAGTTATGTCAAGCCAGTGTGTCTTCATCCATAAAGTCAGTCAGCATTCTAGCTAGAATACACACTCTGATTCTTATATGTGAAAGATTCCTGTGTCACAATGTTTCAATTAATGTTCACAATGTTTCACTTAAATATACTGATGAACCAAATAGATATCCTCATAATGTTTAGTAAAATACTAACATAGTGTTAAAATTCTGTTTCAAACCCTCCAGTTTAGGCTCTAGCTGAGCAGTAAAAGCACTTGCTGTCAGGCATCCGATTCAGAGTTTGGATGCCCAGTTTCCACGTAAAGATGTACAGATGGTGTGTCTCATCTTTCCTAGTGCTCAGGAGTCTGAGACAGGGAATGCCTGCAGCAAGCCAGCTAGCCAGCCTAGCTGTTATCTCTAGAGAAACCCTGCTGCAGTCAATGAGATGGACAGTGATGGAGAAAATCTCTTGGCCTCAGCCTTTGGCCTCCACATACATGTGCTTACATTCATGAACACATGCGTGCATGTCAGAACACATGCACACACACACATACACACACACACACACACACACA